>CAUYRH010122026.1:0-14849 GCA_963574655.1 Perodicticus potto | reverse complement strand
AAAATAAAATTAAGAAAATTTTCACTGAAATAATAATGATAATGGCAATAGTACATCTCAATAAACTTTGAGAAAGCAGTAAAAAACATGTGAGTATATAAGGAAATGGGACTCAGAATTTCTGGGTTTATACTCCAAGCTATCTTTCTAACCAAAAATGTGATAAGTAGCTTGATTTTTCTGAAACTGAAACTTTCCTATCGTTAAAACGAATATATGTGTCAGGCTACTTGGAGATGGGAACGTCTCTGCATGGTCTGAGGTCTGCTGATGAGTACACCACCCCTGCAGTGAGACGAGAGAGCTGTGAGCAAGAGCTGACAAAAATCATGTTGAAAGAAGAAAGCCAGACACAAAAGAATATATCATTAGGAATCTCTTTATATAACGTACATAAACAGACAAAAACTGGGCTGCTAGCACGTGTTGCACTTTTGTGTGTAAATATCAGAAAGGCACTTTCTCCTTCAGGCTGATGGAGCCTTGAGCCCAGACATCTGACTCAGTTGAGGGAAAGGACTGAGTCTCTTTTGTTTTTCTTCCCTCTTCCCCGCCCCCCCAATATTATCTTCTTACTGACAAGAAGACCCTTGTGGCCCCTAAGGCCCTGGTCTCGGTTGCCGCACGAAGGAACCAGGCGTGACACAGATTAGAAGTATCAGCTTGCAGAAGGCGGGCTAACCTTAAGTACAGGGTAGCCCCAAGCCCCCTCCGCAACGGCTATTTATTAAGGTTATACACAACAGGTGTGGAGAGTTAAGGTAATTACCTATGAGGGTTGTGTAAGGATTGCTACGTGCTATTTCCTCACGTGTTCTTTCCCCACAACCCCCATGAAGCAGTACTAAGCATCAATGTTTAACTCATGCTTCCTAGTGAGTGACTGATCTTATCTCATTCCGGAACACTGAGTCACCTGGGGGACTGCACCCAAGTCACAAAACGTCTCTAGGCTTGCCAGGAGACTGTCCTGTTCTCAGCATTTCTTTTTAATGTGATATGAATCAGTAACTGTCCTCTGCAAGCATGGTGTCCATTCCTCTGCAGAAGACACTTCACATTCACAGACAAAATAATCGACAAAATTCAATGAGAACGTGTGATGCACAGTGCAGGCTATCAGTCCCCCAGAGTAGGATGCTAGAGGTTGAAGAGGAGAGCATAAATCATGGGGACCCTGGATCTTAGGAACCAAAAGAGCAGATGACAAGGAAGAGACCTGAGTACATCACAGAAATTTGGGATTGAATGTTTACATCAACCGATTCTCAGACTAACCTACAAAGAGGGTTCCATAATAACTGAGAAGAAAGAGGCTTACCCTGAGGGCTGAAAAGTGTTGAACACATTCAGATCTCATTTCCCTGTTTAAGGATGAGTAACTACAAACGACAGAGTGTGACGTTTTAAGAAATTTTAAATGACTGAAAAAAATACTTAAGTAGATTATAGAAATATATGGCCTCTATGGAAGAGGAATAGAGTGGGATGAAGAGGAAACCAATTAGTTAAATACGGAAATAGACAAGAGAAAGTTCACAAGTAAATTTAAGCCATCAGATCCACCTTAGTGACGGCCCAAATAAAATCAATGCCGTGGGATGCTAGACCAGGAAAATAAAGAATATGGTTGACCAGCTTTTCATATATGCAGAAGAAAAGAACAGAGTAATGAACATGATAAGAGAAGGTGATAAAATCGGAACAGGGACAACAGTAAGGTATTCACCTTGTAGTGGATGTCATTACTGTTTGTAAATACTGGCCTCCTGCCCTGTCAGAGCGACATTTCTGCCCGTCGTGCGGTGGCTTGCAGTGCCTGCTGCATGGGACTTTGATCATCTATTTTCAAGTCTGGTCACAGGATTTCTTGGGCTTAGGGAACATGACAGAAGTGATTGAGTTTCACCTCCAAGAGGAATTTCTAAGAGGCACTGTATGTTTCCACCCTCTTTCTTGATATCCCACTGCCACAAGAATGATATAGCAGCTGAAAAAGTAGCTGCTCTGACAGCTTGGTTTGCAGAATGAGAAAACACCTACAAGAGAACATAGGTGACATATTATGTAAGCAAAATACAAATGTTTGTTGTGTGCAATTTGGAGCAATTATTATTATTATTTTTTACAACAACAAAGCCAATCTAAAAATAAATATTTGGGGCTGGGAGTGGTGGCTCACACCTGCAATCCTAGCACTCTGGGAGGCTGAGGTGTGTAGATGGCCTGACCTCACAGTTTCAAGACCAGCCTGAGCCAGAGTGAGACCTCCTCTCTAAAACTAGCAGGGCATTGTGGCGGGCACTTGTGGTCCTATGTACTTGGGAGGCTGAGGCAAAAGAATCACTCACTCCCAAGAGTTTGAGGTTGCTGTGAGCTGTGACCCCACGGTGCTCTACCAAGGGTGACAAAGGGAGACTCTGTCTCAAAAACATAAATAGAAAAAGGTAAATATTATTTGGGAAGGAAGATCCAGAATAACTTCAACAGAAAAAAATAGGCAAGGATAAAAGAGAACGACAAACAAAGACTTCCTCAAGAAAGAACTGGGCATATAAGGAAATACTTCTGGTTAGTAAAGTATCTCAAGAATGTAAAAAAAGTGCCCAAAGTACTCAATACTAGTATGAAATCAATGTATAATCACCTACACATTCACACGAATGGTAAAACATAACTATAGTCCAGAAAGGGGAGGGGAGGGAGGAGGTGGGACGAGGGAGGGCATTTGGGGGAACCTCACCTAATGTGTACAATGCAATGGTACATTTCAAAACTATTAAGATAAGAGTATAATTATCTTACCACGACAAATAAGCAAGCGAGGAGATGGGTGTGTTAATCAGTTCAACATAAGCAGTTCACACTGTATATCAAATCAGCACACTGAACCCCATAAATGCACAGTTATGATTTAATAAATAAAAAACCAGGATTGGTGTTAATTTCTCTTCTACAGAACTATATGCAAGAAAAGCACAATTTATGAAACTTTGAGGAAATTATGGGATGACATAGTACCATATAAAGCTATGTTTTTTCTAAGTGAGACCAAAGAAAGGCATTCTCAGACACGTAAAAACTCAAAAATATTAATGGTCCTTTTCACAACTTTTTATTGCACGTCATAAATACAACCTGAAATAGAATAATCCCATGGATTGGCTATCACAATCATTGATTATTGATTATTGATCAATTTATTATTGATCAATCCCCTGGGGCAAGGACCAGGATGTAATGTGGTGCAGTGGCAACCACAACTCAGCAGCAGAACCTTTCCAGGGGTCCCTTCCGCTTTGCTTTTCTCCTTCGTAATAACACTGTTAGGAATTTGCCCTAGTAAAAGATCTAAGATGGGGCTTACGTATAAATGTTTTTATGTAACTATTATTTGAAATAATTACTAAAATTGGAGCAAGTGAAAATGTACACTGGTAGGAGACTGGCTAATTTATGAAACTCCACACAACAGCATGTAGCCAAATATGAGATTTAATCACAAAATATGTATTAACCCACATGAAAGGTAGGAAATTTTAAGTTATGAAATGTTTTCGAAACAGTAGAATGCCATTCTGTAAATAAGAATTTAATATTTTATTTGGAGCAAAAGAATAGCCACTACTATCTATGGTAAGTGACCTTGAAGCCTTTTCTGTTCATATTTGTGTAGCATTTTCAGGTAATGGTTACTCCTCAGACAAAGACTATTTTGACTGAAGCAAAAGGACTGGCTTTGAAAAAAGCATGTTTATATAAAACTGTAGCTTGGTTAATAATCTTTGAGGCGGATTCACAGTTGTTTAACCAGTCGCATCCAGGAAGTGTCGAATCAAACCACTGTGTTGTCACACGAATTCAAGTCCTTGCCTTGTCCTCTTAAACAATTCTATCCCTGTCTTAGAACAAATGATTGTGGGTTTGACAGATGGCACAAAATTGCAGAGTGCCAAATGTAAGAAAACAAGGGGTAGTGGGGACTGCATGAAAGTGGGTCGGGTGACTTTTCTGAACAGGTTCAATAGTTGTTTTTGTTCTTTGAAACACTGTGAAGGCCAAAGCCAGGCTCTAGGCCAGAAGTTTGTGATCATGATAGGGGAATGTTTCAGCGCATTTCAGCATGCAGCTGTACTGTTCTAAGCATTTTACAGATTTAATCCTTACAGCAAAGCCCTAAAGCAGGTAGTATTATCATCTCTATTTTAGACACAAAAAATCTGAGGCACAGAGAGATTAATAAATTTTTCTAGATACATACAATTAGTAGGTGGTGGTGCAAGGGAATGGAACCCAGGTGTCTGTAGCCACTACACGACCCTGCTCCGAGCCCTGAGTAAACCACTGTTGATGTCGATGTGAGTGAAACAGCCTCTCACCTCTGGGCAAAGCGGAGAATCAGACATGTAGCCATCAGCAAACACATGCAAAGCAGCACGGGCGTGGGTGGAGGTCAGAGGTGCATTGGCAGCAGAGCAGGCTGGACTAGCTCTGCGTGCTGGGGCTGGTTTGTTGTGGGTGTGTGGTTCTTTCCTCATACACTGACTCCTCTCCCAGCGATTCTGCCCTTCAGGCACACAGACTTCTCCGGGTCCATCCACCAGGTCACAGACACTCAGCCTTAAACACGATCTAGGCTCTAGTATGAAGGTGAGATATTAGGGGAGTGTCCTCACTACTTAGGTACGGCTAGATCACGGTTAGGTCTTTTATCAGGTAGTACATTCTTTACAGGTTCAGCTCAGTTTTCAGTTTTCTACAATTTTGAATTTAGTTGTCCTTGAGAACCAGTGGAGTCTTGTGGAACGAGTGGTTGTGGAATCACCTGGGCCTAAGTTAGCATCGTTGCTTGCTCAGGGACAGGCTGAGTTCCTTTCAGAAAGCATTTAATAACTCCAACACTCATTTCCCCAGGTTAAGTAGAAGAAATTACTTTTCTTCCAACTTTGAAATAAATTAATGAACTCACAGGCATACTGCTCAGAGTGAAAGCAAAGCTAATAAGCATATAAAAAACTTTTCAAGTGTTCTTATTCTTATCCGCAGAAAAATTCATATGAACCTGAAAATGAAAGTTCAAGATATGTAGTGTGTAAAAGACACATAAAAAGAAAACATATTAAATTTCATCTTGTTACCTAAAGAAAAGACCAGACTGTGTTTTATTCTATCCCCAAGGTTGAAGAAGCCACAGAGTTTCTAACCTAAAACCAAACTAATAGCCTGTGGTATCTGAGATAAATTACAGCAAAAGGGCACCAGATATCCCAGACTAGGAAACCAGAAATGCACTCAGACTTTAAGCAAAATAAAGCTAAATCTAGCAAATAAGTGTCATTTTGTGGTGCAAAAAGCTTCCCCCAACTCCTTTGTTAGCAGCTGGCCCTGGAACAGAGCGCTGTGGGAAAGTGAGCACTATTTTTAGCAGCTGTATTGTACCAATCTAACTGTATTAGCCACATAAAAAACTCCACAGTATTTCTCAGAGCAGACCCCCCAGGAATGGCCTGGCACCAGCCCAATTTGGGTAATTGCCGTCTATCATCTTTCAGGTCTCCCTGGCACTTTCAATTAGCCATAATTTATATTCTTCCCAGTATAAAATTGAAACTGCCTTGCTTTGCAGTTGTGGGGTTACGCAGAGACAGCAGCTAAATTAACAAACAACTGGTAAATTAATGTTATTTTTCATTTCTCTTTTGCCTTACCTTGCTATGAACGGCTAAGGGTCAGGGCTTGCTAGTTTCATTTGCAGGAAAGACCACTGAAGTTCCAGAGTACCTACTGTGTTTGTGGATTTAGGTTACAAATTTAAAAGTAAATCCCCAGTTTGGGGTTTACATATGCGGTCAGACAATCAAGTTCATGAAGTCATCCTAGAAAGTGCTAGGTACTTCACTCTTGAACATTACTGTGGTCACCTTCGAATTGGGAAGGTATGCACGGATGCCAGAGCCCAGCCCATCCTTCAAAGCACTTCTTTGAGGGTGAGTTCAGAACTTAATTGTCAGACCCTCCGTAACAACACCAGCTTTAATGGCCATTCCAGAAAAAGATTTCCGAAATTACTTTGAAAGTACTAAGGACTGGCGCTGGTCATGACTTCCCAAGGGGAGTATTTCAAAGGTGACTGTAGTTATTTTCAGCAGTGAAGTATGGGGCACAAACATAGCTGTCATGCTAAGATGAGTCTGTGAACTTAGTTGTCTAACCTTGTATATTTTAGAACTAAAATGAAGGAAATAATAAATACATTTTGAAAGCAAAAAAACCTTCCTTGCTATAAATAAGAGACATAATCTGTCCATATTTTTAATTGTTTTCAATACTTGTAAGTTTTTACCTGTACCAAGCATTGTTTCATGCACTGGGGTCCAAGGATGAATAATAGATGGCATTTCTCATATACTTAAAATGTACCAGCCCCTGTTTAACTCACTTAATAGTTACAAGAGGTTTATGAGGTACATACTGTTTTTACCCCTACATCACCCATAGTTACGGGAATTTCTTTCTTCAGTAGGTCCACGGTCTCAGGGATTTGAAAAATGAACCCACAGACCACAGGTCAGTGATAAAATAGGATTTTATTACACAGAAAGAAATACACAAGAGGTAAAAAGCACTAGAGCTTCCAGACAGAAGGAAAACTAAGAAACACCAGAGCTTCTGGCAGAGAGAAAGACCGAAGTGGGGAGTCTCTACGGGGGCTCTTTGTCTAGGGGTATCGGGTCTCGAAAATTACACTTGGCCAGGACTTGGCAAATGGACCATAGGTCCATGGTCTCAGGGATTTGAAGAATGAACCCACAGACAGTGGGTTCAGTGATAAAATAGGATTTTATTAGATAGAAAGGAATACACAAGAGGTAAAAAGCACTAGAGCTTCCAGACAGAAGGAAAACTAAGAAACACCAGAGCTTCTGGCAGAGAGAAAGACCGAAGTGGGGAGTCTCTACGGGGGCTCTTTGTCTAGGGGTACCGGGTCTCGAAAATTACACTTGGCCAGGACTTGGCAAATGGAAATAAATGTTTTCAATGTTATTGAGTGTTATTGACAAATGAATGAATACAGTCCCTCCAGCTTGTGGCAAAAGGTCAGGGCGTTCTCTTATGAAATTGCCCAGGCCTAGGAAAACTGGGGTCCCCTGTCCAGCCTTGAATGAGGGAACCCGGTATCAACATGAAGAATTAAGGCAAAATGAACTTTAACAATTCAGAGAGAACATAGTCCTAATCAGGGCTTCCAACTTCAGCCGTTTGATACCAGTAACTGTGTTTTCCACTGCTTTGATTATTTCTCTTATGAATAAGAGAATCTTAGGCTTTAACATTACAAAGGGGGAGATGGACAATGAACAAGTAAATAAACAAACAAGAGAACCTGATGTACGCTGGCAAGGCAGAGTCAGGAGGTGGTTTCTTTAGACTGGAGGTAAAGAGGGTGCCCCTGTGAAGTGTGAGATCTTCAAAGACAAGAAGGAGCTGGCTAAGCAAACATGAAAGAAACAGTTTTCAAGGCAGACAGAAGAGCTGGTGCCAGGCCCAGACAGTTGGAATAGTCTTGGCAGACGTGGAGAACCAGAGTCAACCCGGAATGGTTGCAGGCAAAGGGCAGAGTGGGAAGAGTGAATTCTGGGTAGAGATGTGAATGGCGCAGCGTTCTGAAGGCCTGGGGCAATGTGAGGTGCTGAGCTTTGGTTTACATGCCATGGGGGTCCTTGGGGGGGTACTAAGCAGGTAAATGGCACGGTTTCCTGAATGGGGAATCTCCGTGGAGTGAGTGGAAGCAACGGGCTGTGAGTGGAGGACCCAAGTCAGGGATGGCTGATGTTTCATATATGAATTAAGACACATGAGGAGATTATGAAAAACAGAGAATGCATCGAGAAAATGTTTTTGTTGATTTTGCTGATGAACGTTGAAAGGAGGCAAGTGAAGAAAGGAGAAGAATTAAAGGAAAAGCAGCAACTGCCTTTGTGCAGGCAGCAGGGAGTCCCAAAGCCTCTATTTTGTCTAAGGTTTTTGGTGATTTCTTCTGAGAACTCTTAGTTGGAACAACAAAAAAAAAAAAGGTAAAGAAAATAAAATTAAGTAGATTTAAATTTTCCCTTCAAAATTTCATTAACTGAATCAATAGAACTTCCTATGTAGTTCTTCATATTTATTTTAAAAAATAATGTCAGGCCACCATCAGCCTTATATAAGTTATTTACCAATCTGTGTAAAATGTGTTCACGATTTTGCAAAATTACCTAGAATTACGTTCCCTTTAGATCATGAGTCATCATCATGGCAGAAAGAGCTGTTCAGAAGAGCATTTTGGACAGGTCATTACGGGGGACAAAGTGCAAAGTTAAGCCATTTTCAGCAAGTAAGACCACAAATTATAAATCTGAACTCACACCTCTCTAAATGGAAAACATTATGTTTATAAAATAAAATATGGGAACGTATGTCACAGTCTTTAAATTATATGATTAAAAGATGACTAAAATAACCAGGCGGATAATTGTTTAAACAAGGACTTTGAAAAATGTTTAGTTATTTGCTATATATGTTTATAAGACCAAAGATAATACATTTTTATTACAAACACTTAAATCAGGGAAATATTGTATTTACATTTTATTTGTTTTCTCTCAAGGTTGGTGTTGATGGCTGTGAGAGTTTCTGTTCTGAGGCCCTTTACTAGCATAATTTCACAGATAAAAAACTTGATATTAAAGGAGTTTGGTTACTTTGGGGAGATGAAGAAATTAGAGGAAGCAAAGAAACACCGTTGTACAAAGGCAGAGCATCTGAAATATCCACCCACGATCTACAAAAGGGCCCTCATTTTATAACCCATACTCTCTCAACCAGCTCCAGAATCACTGGGAGAGTATTTTCATCTGGATATCTCGCAGGCTGCTCAAACTTGGCTACAGTTATAAATAATTACTTCATGTATTCTCTACTGCAGTTGATAGAATCACTGTTCACCCAGTTCTCTGAGCTCCTATCTTTAGAGACTTCCTTAGCAATTTTATTACCCTCCCACTCAAGCGTTCACGAAGGCTAAATTTGCTTTTCAAATATGTATGGTCCTGCACCACAGAGCGACATTTCAGTCAAGGATGAACTATATATATCATCGTGGTCCCATAAGCTTATAATGGAGCTGAAAAATTTCTGTCACCTGGTGACATTGTAGCCAGGTGACATTGTTTGTTGTAAACAAATCTATTGTGCTGCCAGTGGTATACAAAATATGGCACATTCAATTATGCACCTGACCTATTACTTGATAATGATAATAAACACTGTGTTACTGGTTTATGTATTTTTGTGTTATAATTTTTATTGCTATTTTAGAGTCTACATACATACATAAAATTAAGGATTAAGCAGCCTCAGGCAGATGCCTCAGGAGATATTCCAGAAGACAGCCCTGTTACCACAGGAGATGACAGCTCCAGGGATGTTATGATGTTATTGTCCCAGAAGTCCCTTCAGTGGGGCAAGCTGTGGAGGTAAAAGACAGTGATATTGATGATTTGACCTTGTGTAGGCCTAAGCTAATATGTGTTTGTGTCTTAAATTTTTAAAAAAAGTTTGAGAAGTAAAAAACAATAAAGTAAAAAATTTAAAACTAGAAAATCCTTATAGGATTAGAATATAAAAAAGGAAAAAAGTGTGTACATCTGTACAATGTGTTTGTGTTTTAAGTGTTACTACAAGAGAATAAAGCAGTTTTAAAAATAAGAAAAAAAGTTTATAAAGTAAAAAGAAAAACACAGAAACCTAAGATTAATTTATTACAGAAGACAAAATACTTTAAATAAATTTAGTAGCCTAGATTTACAGTAGTGTACAGGAAGGTCCTACCTAGGCCTTCCCACTAATTCAGTACTCATTCACTGACTCAGGCAGGGCAACATCCATTTCTTCAAGCTCCATTCATGATAAGTGTCCTATACAGATGGACTGTGCTTCTTAAGCTTTTTTTACAATATTTTTCTTTTTTTTTAATGTTAGGTACACAAATGTTTACCACTATGCTACAATCGCCTACAGCACAGTAACATGCTGTACAGGCCTGTAGCCCGGGAACAACAGATTGTACTATATAGCTCAGGTGTGTAGCAGGCTGTACATGGGTGTCCACGAAAGCTTTAAGACAGCCTGTGTTCTGGTCCATTATTTCACTTCCAAGCAATGCAGTGGGCAGCGTCCTTTCTGATTTACTCGTATGAGTTACAGCTTGCTCAGTTTATCCGTGATACTGAGAGGGCTTAATCTCTTTCCATGCATGCAGATCTTACATTTCTTGATTTATGTGTATTTCAAAACTTTCTTAACCACTCACATACCCTCTAGGTTTGTGTAAATACATTCTGTAATGATTGAGCAGTGACAAAGTCGCCTAAAGATGCCCATTTCTCAGAACGTATCTCCACTGTCAAGTGATGTAAGGCCATGCTCCTTCCTCCCCTCACCGACACCACCGCTGTGGATTATTCCCCCTCCGTCTTTGGCTAGAGTAGCACAGTAGCTCTCTAACTCACCCTACGCGGCTTCTCCCTCCTCCAACTCAGCATCCGCACTGGTATCAGTTATCTCTTGAAAACACAAATGTAATTTCACTTATAGAATATTGACCTTGCTCCTCCTCATGCTCAGATTAAACCCACACACCTTCCGAATCTCTTTACAAAATGGCCCTGCTCATCTCGTTCTATCTATTTCTGAGCAGAACCTTAGCCATCTGACTTCAGCGATGCTGAACATCCCTAACATCACTCTTTCACAGGGCTCAGCCTTTTTGTACCTTTGATGCAGGACAGGTGGCGCTAACACCTGCCGCCCCAGCCCTGGTGGTGCTGGTGCAGCTGTAACTGGCAGTGGAACCAGAGAGCTGAAGGGTAAGAAAAGGGGTCCTGGGAGGCTCCAGCAGCCGGTAAAGGCGGGACACCTGTGGGGAGACACTGGGCCTTACTGTCTCCACCCCGGGACTTCTGACTGGTGAACTTCATGTGAGTTTCCAAGGCCTGAGGGTTCACTGGACAGCTGGCTGTAACTGAGGAAGACCCAGTCCTGAAAGCAAACACTGAGTTCCGGCAAAACAACCGAGCTACTATATATCCCCCTGAGCAGAGAGCTCTGAGACAGACTTTAGGGAGGGAGCAAGACAGCATGTCCCCCACCTGGGTTCTCTCTGCCAAGAGCTTTGGTTTTTGTAGTTCTGTATTCTTGGTTTCTGTGAATAAATCCTGTCTTACCACTAATCTGTGGTCCTTGATTCATTCTTCGAATCGCCCAAACCAAGAACCTAAAACTCCAGCACTTGAAATACCTATTGGAAAGTTGTATTTTTATTTATTTTCTAAAAGAGAATCTTCCCTTTAAAAATATCCAGCATGACCTCAAGGAAGGGATTATAAGGAAAGTGCACATGGGAGCAACGAGATCACATTTCCTCCAGGTGTCCCTTTTAGTGAGTGAGGCCTCCCTCCCTGCCTGCCTCCCTCCCCCCCTTCCTTCCCTCCTTCCTTCTCTGCCTCAGGTCAGGAGAAGCAGTTCTCATGTCCAGGAGGAGACGTTGCCAGCAGTACCACAGACTCTGATTTCTCTTCGTTCTTTCACTGTGTTGTTTATCAAGGTCAAACTTTTGAAGGAATTTCACCAGAGCATTAAGGCTGCAATTTCTGATTCACTAATCCTGTGCTTTAGGGCCATGCCTGGGTTTTTGTTGCTATTGTTGTTTGTTTATTTGTTTGTTGAACAAAATTTCAAAAGAATAAAAATTTAGGATTAGAAACCCAAACCCTTGCTTTGTTCTCACTAAATCCCAGCCTTGGCTGGGCCAAAGTCCTTTTCCACCCCTTCGGAACCCCTTCGCCCCACGTCTGTGTAGGAGACATCATCCCCAAAGCTCACTTCCTCCACCCCGATTTCCTTTTCATCCTGAGGGTTTTCCACCATCCCAAATCCTTCACTGGCTTCTTTCCTCTAGAGATAAGTTTGAACTGTGAACTTTTGGGGAGGAATGAACTCCTAAAAGGATAGTCACGGTCCCCTTCATTAGCACACCAGACGCCACAGACACTTTCTCCTTCTCTCTGCTGATGGATAAAGATCATTTTAAAATTCTCTTTGGTGGAATGTGGTTCTCAGAATGTATGATAAAGTGCCAAGGGTGCTGCTACGTCTAAATGACAGGACAGATGCAGAAAGGTGAAAGATTTGTATTCACTCCCTTAGCTGAAAATATGCAGAAGACAAGCTTTTAATTTTTGGTGTAATTAATTGCTGGAGCTGTATAATTGCTTGCCATCTCACTTTTTTGGTTATAATTGAGAATATTTGTTCTTCTTTGCAATTTCTAACTTGGAAGAGAATAGACTTCAAGAAATGTATTGCAAAAAATACACTAAAAATTATGTGAATATTGAATCACAAAATAATGTATAAGAAATTCTTTAGAAAAGTATGTAATAGTGTCATTAGTATTTAGTCTAGAACTTTTAATTTAATTTTTAATTTTTAAAAAAAATTTTTTTGAGACAGAGTCTCGCTGTGTCTTTCTTGGTAGAGTGCGATGGCGTCCTAGCTGAAAGCAACCTCAAACTCTTAGGCTCAAGCAATCCTCTTGCCTCAGTCTCCCCAGTAGCTGGGACTACAGGTGCCCCCCACAACACCCATCTAGCTTTTCTATTTTTAATAGAGAGGGGTCTCACTCTTGCTCAGTCTGGTCTTGAATTCCTGAGTTCAAGAAATTCAACCTCCTCAGCCTGGCAAAGTGCTAGGATTACAGGCGTAAGCCACCATGCCTGGCTAGCCTTTTAATTTTACTCATGAAAAAGCAAAAATCTGGGACTTTGAATGACTTTCCAGACATTACATAGACATAGACCTGGTCTCTTGTTTCTTAGGAGTCTTGAGTTTGAATTCAGTGCCTTTTCCATCATATCACACAGTTTCAATACTTTTTTAAATCTTCATAAAATCTTTTCATAATTCCATAGGCTGCTTCTGCAATTATCATCTAAAGCCTTAGTCGTCCAATTTTCCTGGCGTACAGAGGAATTCTTCTAAGCTGACAGAGTGGGAATAGAGAACAGATTTCACCTTCTAAATCTGGTTTGTCTTTGCAGTTATTAATTACTTTTCTTTTCCTGTTTTTTTTTTTTTTTTCAGTTTTTGGCCGGGGCTGGGTTTGAACCCGCCACCTCCAGCATGTGGGGCTGGCACCCTACTCCTTTGAGCATCAGGTGCCACCCTCCTGTTTGTTTGTTTTTTTTTAATTTTAAAAATTCATGGAATATAAGTATTTTTTGTTAAATGGGTTGTTGTACCAAGTTGAGGTCAGGGCTTCAGTGTATGCTTCACCAAAACAGTGCACATTGTACTTGGTAGGCAGATTTGCATGTCTTAACTCCTCTCTACCTCTCCCATTAGCTTTCAACATCCATTCCATGACTTTACGACCACATGTGTCTCTCACTTAGCTCTCATTTATGAGTAAGAACACGTGGTCTCTGTTTTTCCATTCTTGAGATACTTCACTTAGGTTCCATCCAGGTTTTGCAGAAGACAATTCATTCCTTTGTTATGCCTGAGTGGCACTTCATTGTATATATACTCAACATTTTCTTAATCTGCTCATGAGCTGATGGGCCCTTAGGTTGATTCCATTATCTTTGCAATCGTGAATAGTGTCACAATAAACATTGATGTTCAGGTGTCTTTTTGATAAAATGACTTCTTTTGCTTCGGGTAGAAATGGTGGGTCTACTTTTAGCTCTCTGAGGAATCTTCGAATTACTTTCCATAGCAGTGGTACTAGTTTGCATTCCCACCAACAGTGTATAAGCGTTTTTTCTCTCTACATCCTTACCTTCATCTGATTTTTTTTTAATAAGTGAATAGTTTATTAAGAATTAAATAAAGGTATGATGTGATACAGTACAAGCAAGACACTCAAGATAGGTACAATAGTACTACTCACACAAAAACTTAAATTATACCTCAAAAAAAACCACAAGACAAAAGAGAAAGCAATTTTACTGTTAAAAAATAAGATATTTCATGCAAAGTATTAACTCTGCCCCCCCCCCAAAGCCCAACCTCCCAACAAACAAAAAGCTATCTGGGAATACTGCTATGCTAACATATTAACCACAGTATAATCATTCATAGAAAAACAGTAATCAAGCAATGAATTAAATTAAATAACAAAGTTCAAAAATAAATACCAACATCCTACTTTCAAGACCTAGAAAAAATGATTCTGCGCTTTGCATGGAACCAGGAAAAAACCCGTATAGCCAAGGCAGTTCTTAGTAATAAAAGCAAAGCCCGGGGTATCACCATACCAGATTTTAGGCTGTATTACAAGGCCATAGTGGTCAAGACAGCAAGGTACTGGCACAAACATAGAGACATAGATACTTGGAATCATATAGAAAACCTGGAAATGAAACCAACAACTTATAGCTGTCTAATCTTCAATAAACCAAACAAGAGTGTTCACTGGGGGAAAGACTCCCTATTCAATAAATGGTGCTGGGAGAATTGGATATTCGTATGTAAAAGACTGAAACTGGATGTGCACCTTTCTCCCCTCACAAAGATTGATTTGAGACAGATAAAGGATTTAAATTTAAGGCATGAGACAATAAAAATCCTCAAAGAAAGAACTGGAAAAACACTGAAAGATATTGGCTTGGGGAAAGACTTTATGAGGAAGACTGCCATGGCAATAGCAACAACTGCAACAATAAACAAATGGGACTTAATTAAACTGAAAAGCTTCTGTACAGCCAAGGAGACAACAACCAAAGCAAATAGACAACCTACCCAAT
>CAUYRH010122022.1:0-37925 GCA_963574655.1 Perodicticus potto | reverse complement strand
AGAGCCTCAAGCTGTCACCCTGGATAGAGTGCTGTGGCATCACAGCTCACAGCAACCTCCAATTCCTGGGCTCAAGCCAGTCTCCTGCCTCTGCCTCCCAAGTGGCTGGGACTACAGGCGCCCGCCACAACGCCTGGCCATTTTTTGGTTGCAGCCGTCACTATTGTTTGGCGGCCCGGGCTGGATTCGAACCCTCCAGTTCAGGTGTACGTGGCTGGCGCCTTAGCCCGTTTGAGCCACAGGCGCCGAGCCAAAATAAATAAAATCTTGATGTTTTTGTTCATCCAAGAAGAGGTAGGTGGCAATTTTAGCAGTTCCGCTGACAGCCACCAGGGGGAGCGCTGGCCCAGCTTCTCCGGGGCCTGGGGCTGCTCCAAGGAGAGGCTGAGAGCGCAGAGGAGAGTGGTGCCAGGGAGACCTGGATAGGTGTCCCCAAGGGGTCCAAGGCATTTGCAGAACCAGCTGGCAGAGACCGAGGGTTTCCCCATGAAGGGATCTCTGGGGACAGCCAGCAGCCTCGGGGAGGAAGTCTGGCCTCTGGGGACAGGGGACTTCTCCGCCCCATGCACCTTTGTCACACCTGCGTGAGGAGAGACATTTCCAGAAGACACCCGAGAACCCAGAGCTCCGTAGCGGCCTCTATCTATAGATTTGACTTGAAGTGCGTGTTTCTGTTCAGTATCTTTGTGCTTGGTTGTGTTTTGGAATCTTGTGGCAGAAGGAAGCTGGTGCAGAATAGGAGACCCGGGAGCCCCTGTGCTCAGGTGAGCGCCCCGCTTTGCCCTCCTCACTCCCAGGCCAGTTTTGCTGTTCTCACCTCTGCTGGTGGGGCTGGGACTCGGAAAAGCACTTCCCTCTTTGCCAGCCGAGCCTTAGCTCAGCCTTAGCTCAGCACGGTGGGAGCCAGGAGGGGAGATGGGAGGGAAGGGGCCCTGTTTCCTCCTCACTGTTCTTGTCACTGTTGCTCCAGCAGTGACATTCTGTCCTGCCCTGGGGGGTGACACCATTGGCTCCAGCTGCCAGCTTCTGTCTAAGCTCCCAGGAGCCGCTTCACCCACCTCTCCAGAGGGACTAGTTAGCAGCCACAACACCCAGGAGTTTTTCTCCAGACTCCCAGCTCTTGGTAAACCGAGCCCCTCCCACCATTCCCCTGGCACTAGGGGTGGAAACTGCTTCCTTGTCACTGTCATTGCCATCTTTAGTCCTGAAGTGTCCCCAACACCCCTTTTGTCCTTTCAGCCTTATATAACCTGCACGACCAATTCCCTGAATTAAATTCCTTCTGTTGAAGTAACTGTTCCATTGCCTGAACTCTGCTGGGCTTTGTGACTGTTGTCAGTGGAGGTGGTTGACAGCAGGGCTCCTGGTTGAAGGCCAGTAGGAGGCACTGGGTGTGTGGAGGGTAGGACAATGATGGCCAGAAGCAGGTAAGTGGTTCAGTGAGGTCGGGGTGTACTAGATGGTGTTGGCTACATTTTATATTTTTGTCCAATAGTAGGGTGGGTTAGTAGTAAATGATCTAGTTGGGGTGTCAGAGCCAGTTTTGAAGATTATAAAAATGTTCCTCCAAAGTACATCCCTTAGACTGCATTTCTGGCTTACAATTAAAGGACATTCCAGGCTGAGTGAGGCCGCTCACACCTGTAATCCCAGCATGCTGGGAGGCCGGGGCAGGAGGATCCCTTGAGCTCAGGAGTTCCAGACCAGCCTGAGCAAGAGTGAGACCCCTTGTCTCTACTAAAAAGAGAAAAACTGGCAGCGCCCATAGCTCACTGGGTAGGGCGTCCGCCACATACACCCAGGCTGGTGGGTTTGAATCTGGCCTGGGCCAGCTAAACAGCAATGACAACTGCAACCAAAAAATAGCCAGGTATTATAGTGAGTGCCTATAGTCCTAGTTACTTGGGAAGCTAAGGCAAGAGAATTGTTTAAGCTCAAGAGTTTGAGGTTGCTGTGAGCTATGATGCCACAGCACTCTCAAGAGGGTGGCATAATGAGATTCCGTCTCAAATAAATAAAAAATAAAAAAGAGAAAAACTAGCCAGGCATGGTGGTGGGCATCTGTAGTCCCAGCTACTCAGGAGGCTGAGGCAGGAAGATTGCTTGAGCCCAGGAGTTTGCAGTTGCTGTGAGCTATGATGCCACAGCACTCTACCCAGGGACTCTGTCTAAATAAATAAATAAATAAATAAATAAATAAATAAAATCCTCAAAGAGAGACATAGCAAGGACTTACCTTTTCATTTTAGTTTGAGAGAATCCTCTATCTAAAGGCTAGAAAGGTCTAGGGAGAAAGAGCTGTGCCCCCTCCACAGGCCCTGGAAGGGCAGAATGGACCTGTGTAAAGGGCACACACTAATTGCAGCTATTTAGGTGAATTGATTATCACTTAGGCCTGAGAGCCAACAGCACAGCAATGGCTTTGCCTGTCATTACACCCATGTCAGATGATGTTGACTGTAAGCTTTATTTGATTACAACAATAAGTTCTCACTGTCTGCAGCTTTGGAAGGCTCTGGGTCATACCCAGGAAGGCCCTGTGAGGAAGCGTGGGAGAAACACTTTTTAGAAACTTCTTCCTTCTCTTTTCCCTTCTTCCTCCCCATATTTGGCTTGGGACAAAGCTTCTTGGTGAGCTCCTGCTGTTTGGGGGTCTCCCTGATTCCAGGAGACTGCAGCCTCCTTTGTGGCGGTGCTCTTTCTGGCCAGAATCTGGAGACTCTCTCGTTTTCTTCTCTGCAGTTCCCTGAAGTTGCAAGGACAAGGGTCTGTCTGCACCTGGCCTCTCTCTGGGGAGGCTGAGTTGTCACTCCCTATCAGCAGAAGATAGTCTGTCTCTGAACAAAGTGTCCTGCCTGAAGGTGGGCCTCCCGGGGAGGTGTGTGCCAGCAGATTATCAGAAACCAGCTCTTCCTTGTTACATTCAAATACTCTGTTAATTCTGTCCAGGCTTGTCATGTTCAGGTTGTGGCGCTTCACAAAAGGTACACAAACCGTGGCACAGTGGTAAGCTCTTGAGGCCGGAGTACATGCCAGGTTGGCAAAGCCTGATAGGATCTGGAAAGATCAGAGGGCCCCCAGCACGTCAAAGAACCTCCCTGGCGAATCTCTCCTTGTGGGCCCTTCTCAGCAGCCACATAAGGGCGGATGTAGCCTTTGAATTTTTGCTTCTCTAAGAATCTTGCAGGTCTATAAGGACGGCTGCCTCAGGCTGGGAAGAAGGGCGGAAGGATGTTTTGAGCCTTTATCTGAATAGAAAGTGGCTGCCATAGGCCCAGAAGATGAAGGGTTCCCCCAAGACCCAGCCAGTGAGGATACAGGCTTGTAGTGAGGCTGAGAGGGACCAGGGGTCAAGGTGAGGATGGTGCCATCTCCTCAGGGCAGCTGGGTTCCAGAAGGTTCCATATCAGGCTTCCTCTGTGGCCATGACAAGACACAGACCCAAGAGGAGGAGGCATAGTGGGTCCCTTAGAAAGAGCTGCTGCCGGCTCGGTGCCTGTGGCTCAACAGGCTAAGGCGCCAGCCACGTACACCTGAGCCGGCGGGTTCGAATCCAGCCCGGACCCGCCAAACAACGATGGCTGCAACCAAAAAAAATGGCCGGGCATTATGGCAGGCGCCTGTAGTCCCAGCTACTTGGGAGGCTGAGGCAAGAGACTCGCTTGAGCCCAGGAATTGGAGGTTGCTGTGAGCTGCGATGCCACAGCACTCTATCCAGGGTGACAGCTTGAGGCTCTGTCTCAAAAAAAAAAAAAAAAGAAAGAGCTGCTGCCATGCGTGTGTCACCTCTGTGTGCAGGTGTAGGTTGTTGGTTTGATGCATTAAGTTATAGACTCCTGTTTACTCCCTTGCTACTTGTTATGGCCACTCAGCCTGGGGCGGATGTTAACCAACTGTTGACCATTAGCAAGCTGAAGTGAGGGCTTCTCCACCCTACGGGCAGGGCCCCAGCCTGCGTGACAGCTTTTCGGCCTTGTGAGTTTACACAACATAATCTAGCCCCAAATCCCAGACATAGAGCCTGCAGGGACTGGAGGCCCCATTGTGGGGGTGGGCGGCCCGAGGTGGAGGTCTTAGAGCTCAGTGGGTGTCCTAGAGGCTCCCATGGTGCAGCTGCTCCCAGCTCATCTGCCCCTCTGAGGGTTGCTCCAGCCCTGATCTAAATGTCCTCCCTCCCTGCAGCCCATCACCAGGACCCTGGGGGCTGCCAGCCTCCTCTTCCTCCTCTGCAAGAACTTGGCCTTGCCCGGAAGTGGGCCTAGCACAGACTCAGCTTTCCTGCTGGCTTTAGGCTTGCTCCCTGGGCTGGGCAGGGTGGGGACAGAAGCAGCTGCACGCAGGCCTGAGGGATCACTGAGTGCCACCTCCTGCTGTCCTGGACACTCTCAGGCTTGGCTTATTAGACTTTTTTGAGCAGATTTTATTTGGGGGGTGAGGTGGGGGGACAGAGCTGTGGCGTCATCATAGCTCACAGCAACCTCAAACTCTTGGGCTCAAGTGATCCTCCTGCCTCAGCCTCCCAAGTAGCTGGGACTCCAGGCTCCTGAGTCCATGCCTGGCTAGTTTTTCTATTCTTAGTAGAGATGACGTCTTGCTCTTGCTCAGGCTGGTCTCAAACTGCCGAGCTCAGGTGATTCCCCCATCCCCGCCTCAGGTAATAGTCATGAGCCAGGGAGCCTGGCCTTTTTGAGCAGATTTTTTACATTTTTTCTGCTCAGTTTTATGGTTATCTGGACCTAAATGTTTTCAGTGAGGTGGGTGTGTGTGAGCTCAGACTTGGCTCTCTGTGCTGGGCTGGAGAATGTTCCCCTGTTTGTGTCTACCTGAAGGTGACTCCGGAACACAAGGCTGGGTGAGTGGCGTGCTTGTCCCTTAGTTCCCCAAACAATCCCAGGACAGCTTAAAAGAGAGGCTCTGAGCCAACAGCTTTGTGGAAATGTCCACAAGTGGATAGAAACGGCTGGGCAATGGTCCATGAAGCCCCAGGCCAGGGGACAGGACAGCCATGTGCCTCTGGGGGCTGGAGCCGCCTGTCCCTGCAGCTGCTGGTGTGGACAGGCCTTGGTCCTTGGCTCCTGTGGGTGCCAGCAGGTGTTGGTAGGAACAGCTCTCACGAGAGGGACCCCTTTGTGACTGGTGAGTGGGAAATGATGGATCCATGGAGACCAAACTTGGGGCCTAGGGCATTGGCAAAGGGGCTTGAGGGTGGAAACCAGGTACTGACCACCGCTGTGGATCAAACTCTTTGTAGCCCTTACTGCCCTCCTGCCCGGGGCTTGTTAGCTGGCTCATTCGTTCATTGTCCAACTACTCAGCCACCGGACAAGCATCAAGTCCTGCCACCTGCCTGGCTGAGGCTGTAAACTTGAGCAATGGATGAGCCTTGGGCTTTAAAGCCAGACACTCTTGAATTTGAATTCTGATCCAGCCTCTTATTTTATTTTTTTGAAACTAAGTCTCACTCTGTCGCCCTGGATAGAGTGCTGTGGCATCATCACAGCTCGTAGTAACTTCCAATTCTTGGGTTCAAGCAATCCTCTTGCCTCAGCCTCTTGAGTAGCTGGGACTATAGGGGTCCCCTGCCACATCCAACTAGTTTTCCTATTTTTACTAGAAATGGGGTCTCACTCTTGGTCAGGCTGGTCTCAAATTCCTGAGCTCAAGTAATCCACCTGGCCTCCCAGAGTGCTGGGATTATAAGTGTGAGCCACTGCATGGGCCTGATCCAGCCTCCTAATAGTCTCAGTTTCTCATCTGTGATATGGGGAGATGTGTCAGTCTACCTCTCAGGGCTGCTACAGTGGGGCGAGGGCTGCTCCATGTAGTTGACCCTGCTCGAGTCACGGCCCCTGGAAGGTCCTCTGTGAACTGCAGCCTCAACACAGAGAAACACAACCCGAGCATACACCCACCTAAAGAGCAACTTGAGCTGAATCTTGAAAATTGGCTGGGTGTCCTGAGGACTTTATTATTACGACTCAGGGGCCACAAGGAGAGGAAGCTGGTACTGGATGTTGTTTGACCATCATAGGAAATCTAGGAGGCAGTTTAGATTTTGGAGTCAGAGCTGCTTCGATCCAAATTCTAGCTTTGTTATCTGTGAGCTGTGTGACTTTGGGAAAGTTATTTCACCTCTCTGTGCCTTTGATTCTTCTATAGCTTTAGGAGGAGGAGAATAATATATTTATCATGTGGGGATTGCCGTGAGGATGAGGCGAAATCATCAATGCAAAGCCTTTGGTACGCAGGCCAGCATGCAGTTGATTGTCACCCATGTGATACAGGCCTGCACGGGGACCCGGGCTCAGCAGATGTGCACAGCATGGCCACAGCAGGGGAGGAGCAAAGCTGAGGTACCCTAGGGGGCCGTGTGCTGAGAAGCAATGTTCCCTTTTCCGGCTTCAAGGCTTAGGGTGGCCTCAGTGGACCGAGGCACACAGAGACAGCTGGAAATGGACCGTGTCCTCCCCACGGCCTGTTCCTAAGGGGGAGACCACACATGCAGGGGAGCTGAGGATGGGCCCCAGGGAGTCCCAGAGACGGTCTGGGCCCCAGAAGGAGGTTCCCGGGGACACTGGAAAGGGGGTGGCCCGCCAGAGGGTGCAGGACGGAGAGGGGACCCAGAGGCTGTGGGCGTGGTGGCCAGGACATTCCACACAGGGCAGCAGCAGGGGCTGAGGTGACCACAGGGAGGGGGACGAGCTCAGACTCCCTCTTCAGGCCACGTGGCCGAGCTGGTGGCCCACGTCCTCATCCCCATGTCCGCTCTCCCCAACGCGGAGAGCGTTTTTCTTTTACGGGTTCCAATCCCAGGTGCAGAAATAAAGGAGGCACTCTCGGGCACAGGGGACAGGAAGGGGCAGCTCAGGGACAGAGGTTTGGACACGTTAAAGACAGAGAAAACCGGGACAGCCCGTGTCTGCCTCTGGTTAGTCACGCCGGAGTGTGTGTGAGTGTGAGAGGTTGTGTGGCGAAGGGGTGTGCTGTGTGTGTATGTGTGTGGTGTGTGTTTATGTGTGTATGTGTGTGGTGTGTGTGTGTGTATGTATGTGTGGGGTGTGTATATGTGTGTATGTGTGTGGTGTGTATATATATGTGTGTGTGGTGTGTATATGTTTATGTGTGTATGTGTGTGGTGTGTGTGTGTGTGTATGTATGTGTGGGGTGTGTATATATGTGTGTGGTGTGTGGTGAGACACAGCTCTTGTCAGGCCAAGGCGACTGTCAGGCGCCCTCCGTCCCCTGGGGCCGCCCTCCGTCCAGGGATGCGCGGGCGGGGCCCTGCCAGCTGACCCTGAGCCCCTGTCCTTAGTCCCAGATCCCGGGCTTCTCCCTGTGGGCTGGTGGTGGCCCTGACTGCACCGGGGACGTACAGGGCTGTGCAGCCCCACTGGGCCCCTCATGCTGCTCATCTCAGTTGCCACCAGGGGCCTCTCCTTTAGGGAGCACTCCAGTGCTGCCACCCCCGGGGCCCTCTCTGGGGACTGTCCTGCTCCTGCTGTGTCTGGCTGTCCCTGGGAAGGAGGATAAGGGCTGCCACAGAGACAGGTTAGGACCAAGGCTGTCCTCCTCCAGGAAACAAGGGCAGAGGTGGCCAGTCTCCTTGTCCTTTTGTTTTTTGGGGGGTGGTGGTGACACTATGAAAATAACCCATCCCCAGGACCTGCAGATGCCACGTCATCATCCCTTCACCCGCCCTGGGCTCTGGGCCGGCCAGGCCTTGCCGTGGCGTCATTCGGGCATTTCCGACACCAGGGAGTCCAGGCATGGAGATGGACAAGTGAGACCTGATGTCACCCAGGGCCACGCAGAGCCCTGGAGGGACAACTCCAGGCTGGGCCACTCCTCTCAGCTCAGGCCATTTCTGGCCTTTATGGCTGCCAGAGAGGGTGACAAAATTGTGCTCCATAGGGCGTGGCCCCTAATGACCTTGAGTTGCTGTCCTCTGCCCTCTTCCCTCAGCAACACACTTTCCTTTTCTGTAACTGGGGTGCCCCGGGGGGTCTGCGGGGGCAGGACTCGAGGTGTGTGTTACACTGCATCAGTTTGTGTGTGATGACAAACACTTGTCACCATCTTAAAACCAAGCAGTGTGAACTGGAGTGGGGCGGGGTGTCATTCTAAGCTCTTTCCTGCAGGGCAAGTGTGGGTCTTGGGTCAGGGATCCCTGCTTAGCTGTCCCGTCCCCAGGCAGCGTGGTTGAAGACCACAGGGCTGGGCAGGAACTTTCCTAGGAGACGCTGAAAGAAGTCTGGGTAATCGCCTTAACATCACCGTGAGTTCTTTTTTCCAGCTTTTTCTCCCTACTCTCTCTCACGCGTGCACACACATGTGCACACACGTGTATACAGAATGCGCACACGCACAGCTCCTGGGCCTGGGAGGATGGGAAGGAGCAGGCAGGCAGAGGTTTGCATGCACTTTATATTAAAGGCAGAGAAAACCAGGGTGTGGAGACTGCCAGTGGCCTTCTCTCAGGCAGAACTGGGACTAACAAGCAGGTCCCCGCTGCTCAGGGGCCTCTCTGGGGAATTGCAAAGTGTGATTAACTAGGGCACTAATTAGGGCCCCGAGTGGTGGCCAGCCTGGTCCTGCTTCTCTTTGATTTATGGCAGCCAGGCAGGTGTCAGCGTCTGAGCCAGCAAAAGACTAACTGGGGACCAGCTGCTCTCAGGAAGCCCAGGTCCTCGCACCTTCCCCCCCAACCCCCACCCCCGGCTCCTGCAGGCTTGCAGGGGGTTCCAGCCACTCTGGCACAGGGCTAGGGTGCTGGGGCCACAGTGAGAGGTAAGGAGTCAGACTGGGTGCAGACTTGAGAAGTGAGGTCCCTGGTCTGGAGGGCTCTGTGCCTGCCAGGTGGGCGTCCCATTTTGGGACTGGTATTCCAGGCAGTTGCGACATGCAACCTGAGGTGTCAGAGCATGAAAGAGGTCCTTACTGTCCAGCGTGGATGACCCCTTCTGTCTTGACAGAGGCCATGGGAGGGATACAATTTGGCTGAAAGCCAACAAGTTATTGGCGGCTGCATCGGACAACCTAAGGGGCTGAGGACTGGGTGCCACCCTTCCCCGCCCACGCCCCCCATGCCCGTGCCCCCTGAGGTGTGTGTGATCTTGTCCCAGGTCCCTCTCCCTATCATTCCACTCTTAGTGGGTCGGAGGGTGGTGTCCCCTCCCTGATGAGCCCTCCACGGTGGCCACTAGCAGAGGCCTGCCTGGGCCAGGACAGTGGGGCAGGGGGCACAGGGCTAATCCCCCCCGGGACTCTGCCCCACCAGGGAGCTCCACCCCACCAGGTCCTTCTCCGAGGGCCGGCTGGGCCTCCAGGCGACACGCTTGCTCCACTTCCTCCTATTTACTGCGGGCCCAAGGCAGGACACTGGCAGGACACTGCCACCCACCACCAGTTAAAATGAGCATCCCCTGGCTTTGCAGGGAGAAGAAAGTGGAATCCCAGACTTCTCCTCCCAGGGATGGGGGCCGAGGCGGGATGTGGGGTGTCCCTGCAGGGGGGACGGTGCGCCTCCTTTTCCAGGCTGCGGCTCTAGTGGTGAAAACACCACTCTGAATCTCAGGGATCTGTCCTTCTGGGAGATCCTTGTGAGGTACAGGACTGTGAGCATGGGGAGTAAAAGGGAAGCAAGGTTCAGAGATCACTGTTTTGGGGGGCTGCACAACTCAGATAGTCTGCGACAACTCCTGGGAGGAAGGGCCTTATTTTTGATCTGCGTAAGAAACAAAGCTTCTGCTTGAGGTGAAAGGAAACCATACCTCAGTGAGTTTTCCAAGGACCAGGCATGAAGCAGAAGGAATCACACAGGGGACTCAGGCTCAGGCTGCCAGAGGGGAGGGGGTGAATGGACGGAAGGGGAGGGAAAAAGAGGGGGAGAGGGAGGGGAGGGGATGGGGGGACAGGAGGGCAGGGGAGGAGGGAAGGAAGGGGCAGAGAGGGAGCGGGAGGGGAGTGGAGAGGGAGGGGGAGAGAGGAGGGGAAGGCCGAGAAGGGGAGAGGAGGGGAAAGGGGGGCAGATAGGAGAGGAGGAGAAAGGGGGGAAGGGAGAGGAGGGGAAGGGAAGGGGGAGGGTAAGAAGGGAGGAGGGGAGGGACGGGTGGCTTCTCCACTTCAGGCCCAGGAGCTCCCCACCCCATCTGAGCTCACCACCAGGGGGCGCCATCACCAGGAGGCATGTGGGACCACCCTGGTCATCTGGGGAGCCCAGACGCCTCATTCCCGGTAAACCAGTCTGTCCAGGCGCTGAAGGGGCAGGTGACAGGTAGACCCTAGGGTGGAGGGCAAGCTCGGGTCAAGTTGTCCCTGTGTCCGGCCAACACTGACCACGTCCGTCCCTCTGTGGGTCGTCCCGTGGCCTCTCTGTGTTCTATGGTGTCACTTGTTCATGATGAAGACCCAGCCCTGATCTTTAAAAACAATTTTTTTTTGGAAATAATGTCAGGGCTGAAGTGATGACATTTAAAAAGCCACTTGTTTATAAACTTCTGCCAAATGGCGGGGACCAGGTGGCAGCCTGAGTGCGTCCGTCGGGGCCCTACCGGGGCCATGGGATGTGCCTTTGAGCCTCAGAGGGCACGTGGTTTGACGTGGCCTGGTCAGCAGCAGCCCAGGCAGCTTCTGCAGGGTAGATGGAGAAAGAAAGACAAGGGTGAGGACACAGTGTTTTGGGGACCATGGTCGTACGATGTTCTCTAGAACAGATGGACTGGACTCTGCCAGTATTCGTTTTGAAGAGGATCTGGGCTCAGGAAGTTTCTTCCCTTTATGTCATTAATCACCCTGTGATAAGAACTCCAGGCTGCCACCAAGCTGTTCCATTTTCGTCCTTTCTGTCATGTCAAAGAACTTACCATTTTCACTCCTCAGGGATTCATGCTCCCCTCACGCTCCACTGATAAAGGTAACTTGTGAAAATTTTGAAGAATTTATTTTGACTCGGTGGCCTGCTTGTAAATCCTGCCAGTTGCATATGTAAAGCTCTGCTATATAGAAATGGCGATGTGGGGGAATTCAGGAAATTTCTGCATACGTGTAAAAGAAAGCCATTTCCCTTAGGGCAGGCCCAGGGCCTGTGTCCAGGACTTACTTAGCTTAGCTGACAATTCACACCCTAAGCAGGATGACTGTAACCAAGCCACTGTCTTGCCCTCAAAGTCTCAATTCATGCTTCTATTTTTAATTTTCCTGGGCTTAGATCCCAGAAGGAGTTATTAAATTTGCCTTGAGGAACCCATTCATTCTAAACTGGATAATAATGTTACTGGAGGCTTAGAATCAGTGGATAGTAAATTCTCTATACACAGGACTCTGGGAATCCCATATTCTTCCACGACAGAGTTTTAAGCCAGTTCATAAATGAAAAGGTTTACTCAATTTACCTAAAAGTTGTTAGTAATTAACAGACATCAAGAGACTGTGGTTTGCGAGGCGGTGAATAGCAAATGGGAACTCTGGGGAGAGAGAACATTCATTATGTGGCTTCAATTAGAAAGTAGAAAATTCCAGTGGCCTATAAGTACCTCTTTAGTACTCTGGCTTAACTCTGTGGTTAAAATGGGTATTAGACGTCTAACTCATTTTTACTTCTTTCATGGGCTGGATGGGCTGTCCAAAGCCAGATGAATGGCTTATGGATAATGTAGATAAATAATGGTCTTTCTTTTAGAAAATACTGCCATTAACAGCCTCAACGTGGCACAGCAGGCTTGCTCTTCAAGGAGGAGGCGACACTGGCAGGCAGAGGGGGTACGTGCCCAGTGAGTGGGCCCGGGCAGTCCCTGAGTTACAGACTCTGCCTGATGTACGACTCACACTTACAAATGGAGGCTGTTACAGGTAATCGGTAAACATACCTGTTCCAACTTATCTACAAATTCAACTTAAGAACAGGTCATCGTCACTGGGAACTGCCTGTAATGCGAAACGCGGTTGTGCCTGTGAATGACAGCGGCTTTGGAGCAGGCAGGTGCCTCCCTGGGCCACCCTGGGGAGATGCTCACCTCGGCTTGAGCCACTTCTGTGAACTCGGACAACCCACACAAAATTCTCTAAGCTCCTGCCGCTGCCAGCTTTAAGATTTTGCTGCATTTTGTGGACTGGGGTGTTGGAGTCATGTCGCCCCCCTGCAGGAAACTGGGATAGAATCGGGGTACCACTGGGAGGGGTTGGATCTTGCAGTGTTGACCTTCCAGGCACCCCAGGGGCGGATGACCTCACCTCACCCGGCTCTGCTGGGACTCAAATGACATCCCAACCCACTTGAGGAGGGCAGTTCTTGGTCCAGATGGACCTGTCCTCCTGTGTACCACAGTGAGTGAGCTGCTGTGAGCACTGCCTGGGCCACTTTGCTTCGGACAGAACATGATGTGGACCAGTGACTTCCAGCTCCCCCTTTTAAATCTTTCATCCCAAAGCACCTGGGACAATGATTTGCTATCAGCAGGTGAGAGAAACAGCTGCATTCAGGAGCAGGCCGGGACAAAAGGAGAAAGAAAAGATGGTGAACAGAGCGATCAGTGGGCATGGATGGCTAGGAAGTTCATCAAAGGCAGGAGTCTCTTCTCATCTTTGAGGACTGGTCTTCACTTGAGGCGCTTAGATTCAGCTGTGGTGCTTATGTGAGGGCGGGCAGTCAGAACCCCATTTATCTACCAGGCAATGTGTGATGAACACAAACAGATGGATGCTAAGTTCACAGCTCATCCCACACTCAGAGAATTATTTTCTAAGACATCATTTTTACCTATGCTGTTTTTGTGTGCATTTGCTCAGACATTACTTTTAAGGAAAGGAGTGCAGAGTGTGAAAAGTAGCAAATTCGCCTGTGTTTTTCTAAATTTCCTGTTTTGAGTGTCTTACTGTTTAATGCAAGGAGAAGAAAATAGACCCGTTTGCTAAGTGGAGTGACCTGATTCTTGTTGGATCAACATGGTAGCAAGTTGAGGCTGTCACTGCAAAGCAAGTGTGGAGTCTGCCTCTGCGGACTGAAGTCAATGCCCTGCCCCTGCCACCCCACAACTGCTGAACTAAGCATCCCCAAACCAGCCAGTCTGTATGGTGATTAAAGACATCTCCAGGAAGCTGTGAGCTTATCAGGCCCAAACTGATTATTCTAATCAAGCATTTTAATTAACCACACTTACTGCCAGGATCACAGGAATGAGGCCGGCTCTCATAATAGTAATAGGCAGTATTTTTTTTTCTTTTAATTCTTCTTTATGGTGAGAGTGTTTGGCTTTGTAGGTTGTGTTTAATGTTTTTCTAAAGTAGGCCATGGCATGGGAGAGTCCCCTGTGACGTTCACTCTGCTGAACTAAAGAGTGGACAATCTCCCCCACCCCAAAAAGATATTACCAGTCCAGTGGCAGAAGAATCAACGCCCCCTCAACTGTTTCCATCCTCCACATTAAACACAAAGGCAATACTGTCTAGCCCAAGATTTGAAAAAATATATGAACACACACACATTGGGTTGGCTTTTATTGGAATGCCTAGATGCAATCTATAGTCATTAAGTTATGGAAAATTCAGGTCACATATAAAGTTAAGAAGGCAAATGAAAAGAACAATACAAATCAGACAAAATTTACATCTCAAAATATCATGAAAGCATTTTGACTGGCTTTGCCTAAAATACTTTGAATATCAATTTCTTCTTTTTTTTTTTGTAAGCTGATTCTTTTCATTAGACAGTCACCCTCCCCCTCCCCCAACTCTTAGAAAAAGGTCTTTTGTTGTACATATTCCCCAAGGTCACTATTTCTTGTAAAAGCATATCCAGATCACAAGTCTTTTTTTAAGAAAGAAAGAGGCTCGTTATACCTACTAACAAGACACTAAATGGGTTGATTTGATTTTATCTAAAATAAGCACCAGGAATTACTCCAGATCTGTTTGTTATTTGTCGGTGCTGGTATAAAGACCAGTCCTTGTTGAGAAGGGGTTAAGATTATGATTTCACTTCTGTCACGTGGTACAAGCTTTTCATGGTCAATACATCAGAAACATTTCTGAGAATTTAGTCTCTCTCAGAGCCTGTTTCACCCAAAAGTACTTACAGCATGCTAAACGCAGTTCCCTTGAACAGAACTGCAAATACCTAAGTTAACAGTTAAAAAAGAAAACGTAAACCAAAGCCATGTTCATGTGGTTTGAAATCTCATCATTTGCTAAATTTGGGCTGCATAATACTTGCCAAAGGACTTCCAGGATAAAAAAATTAATGCTAATCTGTGCTTTCATTCTAATAAAATATCAGCATTCATTAGAAGATTAATGATTTCGGTATGCGCTACCTAACACACAAAGACAGGAATAGCACTGATACTGTAAATTCAGTAGCTATTTTGAAACTCTCCCAGCCAATCTGTTTTAATAAACACGCCTACTGTGCAATTTTGAGTATGGGATACATACAAAGCGGTTAGAAAATTATTTTCAATACATCACTTGAACCTTTATGTTTACGACATGTTCACTTGCTATGTTTTATCACCATTATACATAGAGGAAAACAGTGTGTACTATAGCTCAATGAACTGAGGAATATTCTCTAAAAAATATTTTTGTGGCTGATTTAGTGCTCACGGATGGGCTCATTCCGGAAGCACGCACGTGTGGGCTCCCAAGAGGGTGTGGGCATGTGGGCTTACAGGAGCTTTTGTCTCCCTTTTTTGTCCCCCTTGGCGACCTGAGGGTCCAAACCCAAGACTTGGCAGCGAAGTGACCCTGCTCCATCTGGCTGCTCACCAGTGCTGGGTCTCTGCTCGTTTCCCTAGACCTTAGACGCATGCCTACAGTCACAGCGACGACATCAGAGCCTTCCCCCTTCGCAAATGCTTCCTGGGCATCTGATGTGTTCTCTCCTCCATCTCGAGATGGAGCTTCAGGAATAGTGATAGTAATAGTGAAAACCCTGGGGTTACTTCTTTAAACTCTCCACCGACGTCCAGGGCTGAGAATGGGCCAGAGAACTCCTCCCACCCTGAGTTAAGAGAAGGAAGAGAAAAGAACGCTTTTCCTATTTGCCACCCAGGTAGGATTGCGCTGTCCTATCCATCTCGTAATATAAAGTTGCACATTATTTTTTTTCAACCTAATACAAAAATATTAACACTTCTGGACATTATAGGCATAATCGTTATATCTCTACAATATAATAATTTATACTGTACAGCTATAACAGATAACAAAAGGTGCAATCCTTTTAAAAAAATCACACAGTTCACATGTTTTTATCATTTTATTTTTTCAGTATAAACTTTTTAAACACTTTACATAAATTAACTCTTCTGAGACTAATATTTGATGTACAGTAAATTGTAATTCATATAAAAATCCATAAACAACTTGTCTCACATAATTTACAAAAAAAATCAGAATTTCCTTTGCTTATCAGCGACAAGGATTCTAGGTGCCAGTTTTTTCCCCCAGGGCAAACCAACCAGTTAGCAGCGTAAAATCCGCTATTAAATCCTTGCCAGAGCAGAAGTCGCTGTGCCAAGGTCCTTCTACAAAGCTGCACAGGGAAACCAGCTGGGTTGTCTATAAACAGCCGATTCTGCCCCAGATGAACAGAGACACGTATTACATCCTATGCAGAGCGACTACTTCTAAGCAAAGGAGGACAATCCAGTCACGTTTGGGAACACTGTACTCATGTCTGACCTTGAATACAGTGGAAGGAGCAGAAGGCCCAGAGCAAAACGCTGGGGCCTTTTTTTTTCTTATTTTTTTTCTTTGACTACTTCTGGTCCAAGTGAGTGCAGTGGTATGCATATGTAAACATATTCTTTAAAGCCGATCACCTTTAAGGTCATTCAGAAAAAGGTTGTCTTTGTGGGTTTTTTAAATAGCAGTTTCGTTCTTCCAGAAGGCTCTTCCGTGTGCCGGAGAGTCCGACTCGGGCTGTGCTCCAGAACGCTCTGCGCAGACGTGTCCAGGCTCCGGCCGGGCCAGTCCGGTGTCCCCGCGACCGGCAGGGACAGCGCGCGCCCCTCTCCGGCGTTACCTCTTGCCGATCTCGCTTTGTCGCAGGAACTGGATGTTGTTGGCGCTGTCGGCCAGCTCGGGGTACTGCTCCACCGACAGCACGTAGTAGCCGTCGTAGCCCTGCACCTTGCCTGCGCTCAGCAGCTGCCGCTTCTCGCCCTCCGTCCAGAGGCGCGCGCCCTCCTCGCCGTCACGCACGCGCTGCTGCTCGCGCGCCCAGGCCCGGGCGAGCGCGCGCTGCCGCGCCTGCTCCAGGATGCGCGCCTTCTCCTCGTCCAAGGTCATGCCGTAGCGCACGTGCAGAGCCAGCGCCCCGAACTGCATCTCCACGTCGGCGAACCTGCGCGTCCTGCCGTTGACCACCGTGGTGGACTGCGACACGGTCACGTTGATGCCGTTCTCCAGCGCCTTGCGGCCGCTGGTCAGCCGCAGCGTGCCCAGGTCGCTCTCGGGCGTGGTGGTCTTGATGAAGTAGTGCGTGTCCTTGCCCTCGATGGTGAAGTGCAGGCTGTCCAGGTAGAAGGCGTTGTTGAGCACGGCCGCCACCTTGATGCAGTCCTCGTTGGCCACGTTGAGCACGTTGGTCTGCACGCGGCCCTGGCTTACGGCCAGCATGACGCCCTTGCCGATGAGCGACTTGACCGTGGCGAACCACAGCCAGGACTGCTCGCTGCCCGCCTTGCGCCGGCTCACCTGCACCTCTGCCATCTTGCCCAGGGACAGGAAGGCCTTGGCTTGCCTGGCCACTTGCTGCTGGACTCCGAAAATGGGCTGGAAGGCAGAACATGACAAGGGGAAGCGTGAAAGAAGAGCTGTGGCACCGGGTGACCAGGAAGAGGGTGCGCAGGGCAGGAGAACACTCAAGGTCCCTTCCCCTGCAGGTGACCCAGATGGACTTTAAAACATAAAAGTGTGTTACTTAAAAGCTTTCTGAAGTTTCTAGGGTGGGCAAATATTCGTGTTTTGAGCTTTTCAACAATTTTTAGATGCTCTTCTTAGGCCCACTCCACGTGGGACCCCTGGCATGGGCCCCCTCATCCATCCCAGGAGCCACCTCCCATCACTATGTCCACCTGTTTATTTTTTGAGACAGAGTCTTACTCTGTCACCCTAGGAAGAGTGCCCTGGCATCACAGCTCACAGCAACCTCAAACTCCTGAAGGTCAAGCAATCCTCTTGTCTCAGCATTCCAAGTTGCTAGTTTTTTTTTTTTTTTAAGAGACGGGGTCTCATTCTTGCTCAGGCTGGTCTTGAACTCCTGAGCTCAAAAGATCCACCTGCCTAGGTCTCACAGAGTGCTAGGATTATAGGTAAGCCACTGTGCCTGGCTGGGTCCTCCTTTGTATGCTTTGCAACATTTGTGCATTGTCCCTTCTCTTGGGGACTCAGTTTTCGGCTGAGAACTGCCAGTGAAATCACACATCTGAAATGCTCAGGGATGAGCACACAGCCGGGCAACTGGAGATGCATTTATTATTTTAGGAAGACAATTACTTTCCACAGACTTAGGGACATCCATAGTTTACACTGGCAAATGTTTTAAATTGTGGGCATCTGAACTCAGGTATTTCTTACCCTCCCAGATGTCTGGCCAGTGCTTTCCAGATGGAAATATCTGTCTCTTTGGCAGCAGTGAAAAGAAACCATTGTTTTCTGTGCTTGGGGCAGCCTCTATGTCTCGGCCAGCCATTCCCTAAGCTGTCCTTGAGAAGTGCTTTTCTGGACAGAGAACTTGAACCATATTTAAAAGGCTGCCTAGGGGAAAAGTAGGCAGGTGCATTGGTCGGGTGAGACGTGTTTTCAGACACACTGGAAAGTCATACAGAATTTGTATGTGCACGTTCCTTAAGGAACTTCAGCATGTCTTCACGGCACTTTGTCAGCGTAGGTATTAAATCATGCCCTGCCTCAAGATGGGACACATTCTGGGAAATGCATGTTAGGCCATTTTGTGGTTGTGCAAACATCACAGGTTTGTACTTGGACAAACCTACATGGCACAGCCTATTACACACCTAGGCTAGGAAGTTGGACAGTAAAGTTCTTGAACTTCCCTTAGAAAAAGTGCTGCGTCCCTCACTGCTGAGTATCACTACAGTCACCTCTGAGGTCCTGCCTGTGGGAAGCTGTGCACCAATGCCTAGTCCACCCTTCAGAGCAATTCTGGAACGCTCTTTCTGGAATGGCCATCAGAGCTGCTGTTGTACAAGGTCTGCCAGTTAAGTTTGTGAACTCATCCTAGAGAAAGTACTATAGACCTCATGGCTGAATATCACTGTGGTCACCAGATGGTCATGGGGAGGACCTTGAAAGTGACCGTAGTGACAGCCAGCCCTGAGGTCTGCAGCACTTTTTCCAGGGTGAGTATGAGAACTTAGTTGTCTGACCTCGTATCTGGTACAGCTCCGAGGCTACAGAACTGTATGTCCGGTGACTTACTGAATACTGTGTGCAGCTGGAACACAACAGTGAGTGTCTGTGTATCTAAATACAGAAAAGGTGAGATAAAAATGCCGTGTTATAATCTCAAGGGATCATGATGTGCATGCAGTCGCTCCTGGACCAAAACCTTGCAGCGCAGCATGGGCCTTATTTACAACATTTGAAAAAGGAATTACTTTTATGTTAATGATGACACATGTGAAAAGAAAGAGTGGTGTTAGTATTGTATGTAGTGTGTGTGTGTGTGTGTGTGTATGTTCACCACGATGGCCCTTTCTCTTTGTAATCACTGAAATTCTAAGAAATTGCTCAAGGGGGAGGGGAAAATTAAGAAACTCTACACTCTTTTATCATCATGGGGTAACCCAATTTCTTGATTTCTAATTTTTCTTGCTTTAAGCTAGAAATCCTGGTGTTTCTGCAGTGTATTCCTTTGCACTCTCTGAATGGCGGGAGTTGAATATGCCATTTTGTGAAATAGCACCTTTGACTTTACAATTTTCCATTCTATTTCTTTTATTTTATTTCTCATTACCATTCCAGGCCTCTTGATATGTTATTCTCAGAAAATTCTGTAAACCCTCCTGGTTGTAGGTAGTCTTACCAGAGAATGTTTATTTTTCTTTGTAATCTTTTCCCATGAAACACTGTCAATATTTTAAAGAAGGTGAACTTTGTGGCATTGATTATGGGTCACTCATTTGTAATGTGAACCTCCCTCCCCTCCCCCGCCCAGCGCCCTCTTGGTGTATTTTTGTCTTTGGGTCTCAAGTGCCATAAATGTGCTCTCACTTACTAAAAACACATTTTAGACTGTTTAACAAGCTCTGGTTCTTTTAACAGAGATATGGAGGAAATGGTATTTTTCTTCTCTAATAAAAGAGTCAAAAAATTGAAAACTGTTTTGGTATAATTTTCACAAGGGAAACGTGATTCAAGGTGGATAAATAAGACAAGGAGGCCACATGCATCACCTTTCGTAGCTTTCTTTTTTGTTTCTTACCGGTACATCATCCCACTGCTGACTCTTCACAAGTTCATACGAAGGTTCTGTTAAGTCAAATTTGGGAACAGGGAATCCGGGAATAGCATTGTGCAGATGGAATCCAAATGTCACCAGCCAGCTGTTAACATCTAGGAGAAGAATGTTCAAAACAAAAGGTTTTGAGAGTTTATTTATTTTGTGCATTCATTAATTATTTTATTATGAGAGTGAGTCTCACTCTGTGCCTTGGGTAAAGCACCATGGCATTATCACAGCTCACAGCCACCTCAAACTCTTGGGCTCAAGTGATCCTCTTGCCTTAGCCTCCTGAGTAGCTGGGACTACAGGCGCCTGCCGCAACATCTGGCCAGTTTTTCTATTTTTAGTAGAGACAGGGTCTCGTGAACTCCTGAGCAATTGGCCTCCCAGAGTGCTGGGAAGATAGGCATGGGCCACTGCACCCAGCCTGGTTTCATTAATTTAAATTCTTACCTTACAAACCCCCCAGTTTCACAAGTAATAATCTCAAAAAGAACTCATGTTTGCCTTCATCCTATAATTCAAAACCTACTGTTTTTAGATCTTGGGAGAACAATGACTTTCAGAGGACAACTGTGGCAAATGCTACGAACATTCTAGAGTAATGGACACTCACACAGAGCGGATAAACTGTCATCCCTGCTAAGTGACATCCTGAGCTCGTAATGGTGACAAAAGAGGAATAACAACACCCAGCAGCAAGGAGGCGGAGTTGCAGGAGACCAGCGGGGTTGGTTTTTGTAGTTAGTGAAGGCTGCTCTTGAACAGAAGTTTTGTGTCATTAGCTTTCAAAACTGATTGCCCCAGGACTTCCACGACCCATTTTCTATTAATAAACCCCCTAAATTAGGAGTGTTAAAGTCAACATTTGATTGTTAATCCAAGATGAATGCTGAAAGCTGGCGATGCTGGCCAAGGGCACAGAAGGCCTGATTACCATCGGCTGTGACTTCAAAGGCTCACCACACACTCGTGGAGATAAACTTTTCAGGGAGCAAACCTGGAAACTTTTAAAATGGTATTTTAAAATATTGCCAGGTGACTTCCAAAACCCATTAAGCCCAGAATAAGGCTTTTATTCTATTCTGGAGGTTATAATGTTACAGAACTACTCAGCAGGTTTGCAGCTTTATGAGTATGGTTGGGTGTAGATTATTTTATATATTAAGCACATTGCTGAAAAATTTGAAACTGCATTTCACTTAATATATTTTAGGCTCTCCCATCTCTCTTTTTTGATGTTTTTCAGAAAATGCTGCTATGGCATTCCCTGCGGTCTGAGTTGCTAAGACAGGTGAATTCGGGATCTGTGGATCTTCTGGCCCTTCCACCAGCCCCTGCCACCGGCCCTTAGGAACCAGTAGTCACAGAGTGTCAGAATGAGGAGGAGACTGTCCCCTTCTCTAGGGCATAAACTCTCAGCTCACTGCCCCCCTGGTGGGTCCTTTCTCCAGGCACCTTTTGGTACCAAAGCAGTGATATTCGCTCTCTTATTAACACTTTGCTGACTGCTCACGAGCTACTTGTGAATAGTTTCTGTGTCAATTACCAGTTAACAGTATGTACGACACAGCCGCTGCTCCCTGCTTCCTTTCTCCCACTCTTAGTTGCCAGTTGCCCCCAGTTCAGCCTGTTTTCTTCTTTCTCCCCCCATCATCTCTCAGCTGCTTATAACATACAATCACTTAGTGCCTTTAACATCTTAACACATGGCTGACTGGCAGTTTTGCACAGAAATTATCCATGTTACTGGATAGTAACTCGTGACTAGTCAGCAATGTGTTAAATAGGATGGTGGTAGCCGGGAGAAAAAAGGCCTGGGCTGTCCACACAGGACGGAAAGTGACACATTTCCTTGCAAGAGCACAGATAAGCTTCTGTGGGGGGAATCTTATATTTGGGTGAAAATTATTTCTCCCCCCAGTGTTGGAGTATTGGGGGGAAAATTCTCTTCCTTTGAACAATGTCTGTGTAACAGTGAACGTCAGAGGGTCTTGGGTGTTGGGAAGCACTGCCCAAATCATGGGAATGGAGTGCACAGTGTGCTGAAAACCCAACTGACAATACCATCATGGGGTTGCTGAAGCGGGGACACTCGGAAGACAGGCGAGTGTAAGTGGTCTGGGAAGGCAGGAGGCAGGTGTGAAATGGAGGAAGGCAGCACGGTGAGGGCTGTTAGGGGATCTGAGGGAAGAGACATCTCTAGGCCCTTTCCGTGAGCTGGAAAAGGGGTAGCCTGAGGAGCACCTCAACAAGCCAAACCAGACAGAAAAACCTTAAACCAAGCCAAACTGAGAGTGTAAGAAACTTCTTCCAAGAAACGTGAATGTGGCGGAGAGGGAAAGTAGGGATGGGGGTGGAAGCAGAGGGATTCAGAAGTGAAGGGGTCAGCTCACTGCAGGGAGCTGGAGTAGAGCTTGCGAGGACCTTATCTCTGTTTTACATCCTGCTGGTTTTGTGGTGGCAGAAGTGGGATCCTATGTTTTGGATCTTGCAAAACTAGCCAGGGAGGTGGCTCACGCCTGTATCCTAGCCCTCTGGGAGGCCAAGGATCCCTTGAGCTCAGGAGTTCCAGACCAGTCTTAGCAAGAGCAAGACCCCATCTCTACTAAAAATAGAAAAATTAGCCAGGTATGGTGGCAGGCTAATGTATTCCCAGCTACTGGGAAGGCTGATGCAAACGGATACCTTGTGTCCAAGAGGTTGCTGTAAGCCATGATGCTACGGCACTTCCCCAGGTGACAGAGTAAGACTCTGTCTCCAAAAACGAAAACAAAAACAAACAACAACAAAAAAGCCTTGCAAAACCAGAAAAGTAACATGCACTAAATTTGGAAATATCTATACCTTGAAAATTACCCCATTTGGTGGAGAAATTAGTGTCCTACAAGTAGGCCAACAAGCAAGAACTGCACTAAACCTCAACAAGAATGGTGGTGTCAGAGGACGCAAGGGAGACCAGACATTGGATCTGCTGCCTGAGAAGGTGACGCGGAGAAACTGCTCCATTATTGTCCTGAGATGGCCGTGGTGACGAAGGAATTAAACACCTCCCAGGGTGTCACTGCATTATGATTCAGACCAGGTATCTTCATGAGAACTTTACACATGTATTAAAAATCTCGACACTGGCTGGGTGCAGTGGCTGACACCTGTGTAAGTGTAATCCCAGCACTCTCAGAGGCTGAGGTGGGTGGATTGCCTGAGCTCAGCAGTTTGACCCAGCCTGAGCAAGAGCAAGACCTCGTCTCTACTAAAAATAGAAAAATTAGCCAGGCATTGTGGAGGGAGCCTATAATCCCACCTACTCGGGAGGCGGAGGCAGGAAGATTTCTTTAGTAGGAGTTTGAGGTTGCTGTGAGCTGTGATGCCATGGCCCTCTACCCAGGGTGACAGTGAAACTCTGTCTCAAACAAACAATCAAACAAACCCAGAAAATAACAAAATCCCAACATTACCCATTTGCAAGGTAGTTACTGTTTAATGCAGAATTTATATAATTTTATATCTTATGCCATGAGGTAGCATTATTATCCCCATTCTATGGTGCAAGAAACTGCAACTCAAAACCACATAACTTTCAGGACAGGAGCTGGGATTGGAACTAATTTGGGACTCCAAATTGATCAGGTGTTTTGCTTGTCCTGTCAATTCCCTTCTTTAAATGACTGGATTCCACAGCATTTCCAAAACTGTTGTCTTGGGCATTGGCAGGCAGAATGGGAAGTAACTGTGTCCTCGTTTTCTTGTTGTCCTTTCTCTGTGAGTTCATAGAGAAATGAATACACTTGAAAGGTGTATTCGAGGCATTTGATTCAAATTTGCACAAATAACATATATAGTTAAAAAGGAGCAATTCTATGTATTTTTTGTATTAATCACATGATTACAGCAATTCAGCACTTGGAAAAAAGCACACTTACCCATGATATACTCTTTCACATCGTGGATTTTGCTGGCAGGGTTGTTATTTCTAAACATGTATAGGTTAAAAGGGGCTGGGTCCTTCCCAATTCTCTTCCATATTTCTATGTCAGGCGTGGTCCATCGCCCTGCCAAAATGTCATAATCTCTTTCTCCAAAGTGGATTAATTTGGTGAGTGGGTCATACAACCCACCATGAAACCCGATGACCAGTTGAAAATCTATATTGGAGTCAAAATAGATTTCCCCATAGGCGGTGTACTGAATCTGCTTTAGCATGAGCCCATTGCTACTGAAAACAGCCAGCGGTGTCCCTGTGTTATCGGATGCAATGTAGAACTCGTCCCCACTGCTGATTTCCATGGCAAAGAGATGTCCCTGGAGGTCATAGTAAAGGGATGTAATTTCTGAACTTGAATGGTTGTAGACATGAGTGATCCTGGTGGGATAAGTTAGGTCAGCATAGAAGAACTGCAGGTGTTGCCCGAGGCTGGTTTTGCTGGAGACGCGCCTTCCCAGGCCATCGTAGCGATAGATCACCGTCCAGCCACTGCCTTTACTGTAAACTCGGGTGAGAAGCCCCTTGGAGCTATACTCAAAGATTTCTGTGCCTCTCTGTCGGAGGAAGCCGTCTTCATCCAACCGATACTGGACGTCGCCCAGCCGAGTGATTCTGTCTCGCAGGTCATAGCGGAGAGGCGTCAGCCGTGCGCTATTACTGGGGTTCAGGAGATGGAGGTTCCCGTTGAGGTCATAGTTGTACCTCCACATAATCTTCTCGTTCAGGTAGACTGTTTGCAGCTGCCCATCCACGTCATACTCATAAGCATATTTGGTGGTGTTGGCAAAGGGCCCTATCTTAATCTCTCTCTTGGTCACCCGACCCATGTTGTCGTACTGAATTGTAATCCAGTACATGAGTGACCTGAATATCTCATACTGAATTTCCTTGATGCGCCCGTGGGCATCAAAGTGCTTTGTGTAAGTCATCACGGCTGTGGAAATAATCTGGTTGATGTCATAATAGATAACTCCAAATTTTCCAAACTGCTCAACTTTGCCAGAAATGTCATCGAACTGGTAGAGGTCAATGGGCAGGGGAGTCTCATTGATGACCCCCTGCATGCTGGTCACGCGGAAGCTGTTGTCGTAGCTGTAGTCAAACCGGGCGTTGACCATCCCATCCTCACTGAAACGGAAGATCTGTCTGTCAATCAGGGGGCCAATTTGTCGGTATCTGATGGTGCAAATAAAACCATCACTCTGAAGATTTACTGTTTTGAGAACGCCTGCTGTTTCATCGTAGGTAAAACTGACTCTTGTGCTGTCATATAAAATTTCTGAGAGCCGGGTCTGCCTCCGATATTTGAACAAGACCCTTCGACTTGTGCCCAAGAAAGCCTTTTGCAGAAGCAGCCCTTCCTCGTTGTAGTCTGTGATGACCGAGGCGTTGCTCTCCGGGGGATTGTATATGTTCCGGTAGTAGCCGATGGACCGGATGGTCTGCATGGTGTGACGGGCCACACTGGGCATGGTGATGGCGGACAGGCGGTCCCACATGTCATATTCAAAGATGTACTGCCGCTGGCTGTGAAGCAGGAGCACCATAGACTGTAAAGAGAGAACATATTTGTTACCGGTGTTTGTGAAACGGGTGGGGGGAGGTCAGAAGTGGGTTCAGTGACCACAAATGCACATAAACATTCTACTTGAGGAAAACATTTTCATTTCAGTTGAGCGGTCCTTGACCTTATAGGTTGTTAATGATTCCCTCCCTAATTTGCTTGGATGCGTAATGGGGAGGAGTTCTATAATTAGTGACTCCAGATTAATTAATGTGGGTCAGGCATGGTGGCTCACACCTGTGGTCTCAGCACTCTGGGAAGCCAAGGTGGGAGGATCCCTTGAGCGCAGGAGTTCAGAGACCAGCCTGAACAAGAGTGAGACACTGTCTCTACTAAAATAGAAAAACTACCCAGGGGTGGTGGTGGTGCCTGTAGTCCCAGCTACTTGGGAGGCTGAGGCAGGAGGATCACTTGAACCCAAGAGTTTGAGGTTGCTGTGAGCTATGATGATACCACAGCACTCTGCTCAGGGTGACAGAGTGAGACTCTGTCTCAAAAAAAGGAAAAGAAAAAGAAAATCCGGACAGTCATATAGGGCATGGGCTGCTCTTCCCTCTAAGAACACGTCTCTACCCCCCAGGGGACCAGATGATAGTTGGCAGCATGGGGAAGACAGTCAGGCCAGGGGCTGCCTGAGACTGGCTTCCTGCATGACTTAAGCATCCACAGAATGTCTTCGGAAGGCATATCCAGGGGAAGGTTTGCATGCAGGTTTAGTGAATATCCTCAGAGTTGTTCCTACTAGTTGGCATCCTTCCAAGGTAGGCCTGGACTGCTGCTGAATTTAGCAAGTGTCAGTACCTAGTGTCAAACTCACATTGGATGGTGGTTAGTAAAATATGACTTGTTTTGCCATAAGGAAGTTTTGGGTTTGTGTGCCTGTCCTAGTGAGGAAATGGAAAGTTTGGGTGGATTTTAGGGATTTGGAAAGATGGGATGACAATAAAGGATTTGCTGGCTTTTCTGATCCCCAGTGGAGCACGAAGGTGAGGTTGGCCACTGCCTTGGCCATTTTGTCACAACAACTCTTGTCAGTAATATGTTTCTTGGCTCCCTTTCAGCATTTTCAGTCGTATTATGATCCCTACTATTGATTTTTAGGGTCTGGGTGTTTACATTTTTGTAATTTTCTTGTTTTTGAGACATAGTCTCACTATGTTGCCCTTGGTAGAGTGCCGTGGCATCATAGTTCACAGCAACCTAAAACTTTGGGCTTAAGTGATTCTCTTGCCTCAGCTTCCTGAGTAGCTAGGACTACAGACGCCTGCTACAACACCCGGCTATTTTTAGAGATGAGGTCTCGCTCTGGCTCAGGCTGGTCTTGAACCTGTGAGCTCAGGCAATCCACCTGCCTCAGGCTCTGAAGTGCTAGGATTACAGGTGTGAGCCACTGCGCCCGGCCTTATGTTTCTGTAATTTTAACTTGTAATAGACTTAAATGAAGAAAAGCAGCTCAGGAGCAAGCTGTGATCCCTGCCCACTGGAAGATGCTGCCTTGGACCTTGTTACGCTGGAGGCTGAGCTGCGTGTTAGGTGTTAGGATTTGTTCCCAGAAAGGCCTCAACAAATAACCTGCTGAATGACCTCCTGGAGAGTGGGGTGATCGGTATGGAAGGAGCTTGTCATCTAACAGTCACAGCCCAATGTCTCAAGGAGAAGTCTCTTGCAAGGACAGCAGAAATGGTGAGTATGCAAGAGGCTGGACTGGCCGGGAGGGTCCTGTTGGGAAGATTCCAGAGTTGGGCAGCGGCCTATAGTGAGCTTCGGCCTCCCGGATCAGACAGGAGAGCTCGGGTGGGGGCTGGGTTTGGACCCAGGCGGTTCCTAGAAGAGGTCTGGTAATGGACAAAAGTGTGCGAGGGGAGCACAGCAATGCTGTGGCTGTGATGCGCTTGGTGACAATGCATGACTTCTGATGTAAGGAGGGTGGGGGCAGTGACTGCAATTGGCTTTCAGCTGGGAGGTGGACAGAACCTCAAAACCGAGTCCTTTCCTAGCAGCAACGTTTGTTTCTAAGGCAAATAAAAGATGGCATGCTTATGCTGTTTGCTGGATTATATGTTTTTAGAAAGAAATTACAGGGATATAAAATTTCCTTTTTTCTTTCTTTTCTTTCACTTTCATTCGGTCTGATCCTAGTCAGTGCCTGAAGCTGCACATTGTATAACTTAGCATTTTATGCATGTGTGATAAGGTCTTGTTCCTTTTTTTGTTTTTTTCTGAGACAGAGTCTCACTCTGTCACCCTGGGTAGAGTGCCCTGGCATCAGCCTAGTTCACAGCAATCTCAACTCCTGGGCTCACACGATCCTTCTTGCCTCAGTCTCCCAAGTAGCTGGGACTACATGTGTGTGTCACAACCCCTGGATAATTTTTTCTGTTTTTAGTGAAGACAGAGTCTCGCTCTTGTTCAGGCTGGTCTCCAACTCCTAGGCTCAAGCAATCCATTGGCTCAGCCTCTCAGAGCGCTGGGATTACAGGCGTGAGTCACTGCACCCTGCCCAGGTCTCCATTCTTGGTTCTTAAGAAAGGGGAAATGCCTGAACTAGCAAGCTTACCTGTTCTGTGTGCAATAAAGGAAAGAGGCCACCCAAAGCGTGGCTTCCAAAGAAAATCACCTCTTTTGGTTAATAATGCTTTAACGCAGTGGTTCTCAACCTTCTTAATGCCACGGCCCTTTAATACGGTTCCTGTGGGTTGAGACCCACAGGTTGAGAACTGCTGCTTTAAACGGGATTCACATGTTTTTTACGAGTACGTTGCAGCTGTGGTAGGAACAACACAAAATTGACAGCCTCCCCTGTGCGCATGTAGGGGCTCTTTCAGAAAGGAAAGAGCTGACACAGGAATTATTTACAAGCAACTGTCATGCTCAAGGCCTCATTTGTGAACATTGTCAGTGGCTGTGCTTGGCAGCTGGACAGTGTCAGTGCCTGTCACTTAAAAGGGTTTCAGATAGTGGAACTTAACTAAGGAGAAACGACTTTGCTAATGCAGCTATTCATCACAGCTGTGCCAGTGTGACTTCCACATTGGCGCTTAAAATAATAAATGGAATGCAGTCACGTGGTGCTGGTTTTCCTGCATGCTGGGAAATACTAGTCACCCGGTCACCCTGTCACCCTGAGCATCCGGTGTACCTTTTCTAAGTAGGTATAACTCCACATTTTCCCGTCTGCAAAGACTCGGGATACAATCCTCCCCTGCCCATCATAATCCACTTTCTCGCTGGTGGTGCCTCTCTGGATGCTGGCAATTTGGCCTGCGGATGAGTAGGTGACGTTGACGGCCATCAGCTTGCTGCTGGGCAGCCAGAGAGTGGGGTGTCCGGACATGTCATAGGCGATCCGCAGCAGGAATTTACGGTGGTCGTCATAGATCTTTTCTGTCTTTGTTGTTCGATCAAAGTCAACAGAGAGGAGGTTTCTGCCGTTAACCTGTGACAACACCAACGGGATGATAAAATGAATCATGCTGTCCCAGCACTGGTCCCTGATTACTCTTCTAAGTCCCCAGTATTGTTTAAACACCGCTTATGATGATTGATCCTCTTTGTTAGTAAATTAATTTAGCAACTTGTGCAAGGCAGTAGATTAACTGCTCTTTATAAAAGGTTTTATTAAGCAGAAAGATCGCCTGGCATTTGCTCAAAACCTTTCCAATTAAATGCTGTAAACTAAAATAGGTGGTAAGAAAACACCAATGTGTATTTGCTTTAAAGTTTGTTTGGAAGATCTGAAGGTGATCAGTAGGTAAATGACTCCAAGCTCCTCCCCCAAGAAGACATTAGGAAATCACGGCTTGGTAAATTAATCATGGCTACATTAAATAAACACAGGGGTAAATGTGACTCTAACCCTTTGACTTCTAACCCTTAAGTAGGAGCTGGAACCCACATTACTGTAACTTATTAATGAGCTTAAACAGCAGCAGGTTACAAACATGATCATTGCTTTGGGCTCAGTGCTGAAATGCCATGATTTTTTAGAATGTCTTTTTCCTGATCAGACCTGGTAGGGACTTCAGCGTGCTTACCTACCATGTCTCCCAGATTGAATATTGTAGTTAGCTCACAAATCCAGGGGATGCTATTGTGTGGGCATCTCTCTATGGCTAGGTGCCATGTCCACAGTCTTTGACTAACTCTGGCCGTCACACACAAACCCACATTCATTACTGCAACGGGAATGTGACTCCAATTAGGTTCTACTTTCCAAATAGTCCACACCAGTGATTTTTAACCGGTGTGCCATGGCACCCTGTTGTGCAACCTTAATCTCTCTCTCTCAAGAGATCCTCCTGCCTCAGTCTCCTAAGCAGCTGGGACTACAGGTGCCCACCATCATGCTTGGCTAGTTTTTCTGTCTTTTTAGTAGAGACGGGGTCTCACTCTTGTTCAGGTTGGTCTCAAACTACTGAGCTCAAGTGATCCACTTGCCTCAGCCTCCCAGAGTGCTGGGATCACAGATGTGAGACACCAGGCTACACAATGTTTTTTGATGCTTTAGGAAGAGGTTGTGCACAATTTAAATGGTTTTCTTAGGTCTCTGGTCTCTCTGATTTTATTATAAAAAGAAAACGAAAAACCCTGCATGTTTAGTTTTGCCTTTTTTTTCCTTAAATTATTCCAAGTTTCAAATAATTCTGAAAGACTGTAGCTTCCGTGGACAGTGCTGCCCACATTATTGCCGCATCTTTTACTTTGCAATTGTTTTCATTTTCAGTTCAGTTCCCTACTGCTTCCCTCAGCTCTCATTTATCTTTGCGATATTTCCTCCCATTACAGTGTGAGAAATCTGGGTTTGTGAGTGTGGCTACGTGACACGGAAGCCAAGTGAGTCTCTGCTGTTGCTGCTGTGTCAGTCCCACACCAACGTGTCACCACACAGAAGCATCTAGAAGCACAGTGACAGTAAACATCTGGACAGGAGTGCACATTTTGCTCTATTCAGACAAATACTGAACCTGATGCCTGTCTGGGAGGCTCGAACTGAAGTGATCAGGAAAGACTTGGAATGTGGCCGTGTTCTTTCCCACCTGCCCAAGGCTTCTCTTACTGTCCCCAGTTCCCAACCACTGTTATTCCATAAGTAAAATGTCAAAAGCCACTCACAGACAGCACATATTTTCTACCCCTTCCAACTTGCCTGGACTGTCTCCCTTGGGTATGGTAAACAAAGTACAGCAGTGAGGGACTGGTCCTGACTGACCACACGTCTCATGGAAACTTTTTTTTTTAAGACAGTCTCATTCTGTCATCCTGGGTAGAATACTGTGGCATCATAGCTCACCGTTACCTCAAACTCTGGGCTCAAGCAATTCTCCTGCCTCAGCCTCTTGAGTAGCTGGGACTACAGGCACCCCCCCCACCAAGCCCCCACTAATTTTTCTATCTTTAGTAGACATGGGGTCTTGCTCTTGCTCAGGCTGGTCTTGAACTCCTGAGCTCAATCTGCCCGACTTGGCCTCCCAGAGTGCTGGGTTTATAGGCGTGAGCCACCATGCCCAGCCTCTACTCCCTGTCTTTTTTATCTCTAAATTTTTTTTATACATACATACGTACACACATATCTCTGTTTAATCTGTTATATCTGTCTTTAAGCTTATTTATAGTGGTCAAACATTTGCAAGGGTGTACTATGCATGTAGCCTCTCTCTTAGAAAGATCTGGATGTCCAGCCTGAGCAAGAGCCAGACCCTGTCTCTACTAAAAATAGAAAAACTAGCCGGGTGTGGTGGTGGGTCACCTGTAGTCCCAGCTACTTGGGAGGCTGAGGCAGGAGGATCACTTGAGCCCAGGAATTTGAGGGGGTTGTAAACTATGATAATGCCATAGCACTCTACCCAGGGGGACAGAGTGAGGCTCTGTCTCAAAAAAAAGAAAAAAAAAAAAAAAGAGAAAAGAAAAGGAAGATCTGGATGCAATGAAATGGACAGATCCATTTCACTGTCCACACACTGTCACGCTGGCTTTCCTCATTCTTTCATTTATTTGATAAATACTTGAGTGCCCATCATGTAATAGGCATATAGCTAAATTTAGGTCAATACCTTAAAAACAAAAACAACTTTCTGCTGGGAAACAATGCGTGGTAAGAGAGGGGGCGTCTCTGTCTCCTGGAAGGGGACTGTCCAGCTCTTGGGCTCACCCTCCTGCCATGGTGGCCCCCCTCTCCCTTCTCTCCCACTGTGCCAGACTCCAGGCTCAGTCCTCACGCCAGATTTTCATATCATCACTTTCTTTCCAGAATTTCTCTCTTACAATGCACAGAAGAGCAAAATTAGCAGTCAGAGCTGGCACAGCTAACCTCATCTTTGGGAGGACGAGGGAACCCTCCCTGGCGATGGCACCAGTGTCTCTGCCAGAGCAATCAAACACATCAGCTGGAAGCCTCCTTTCAGGGGACCGCGTGGGCCATTTTAAATAGTTTATTTTCTGACATGTCTCACTGAGGCCTTGTGGTTCTGCCACTTGGAAAGAAACTAACACCCGGGCCTGTGTATTCTAGTCCTTTCTCCCTTATGAGTGGTGTTTTCTTCACTTAGGGTGAGGCAGAGAACCAGAGATGTAAGATTGAATTTCCCCTCTCTCCCTCTACTCTGCCTGACTTCTTCTTATGGTCACTTTTTGGACAAAGTACTTCCTGCTCTTTCCTTTGTCCACTGACCGTCTCCCTCCGGCATGCTGAGCGGTTCCTTTCTGGTCGTCTGCTGTGCACGTGGAAATGCCCAATGTTTCCGTACACAGTGGAGGTGATACGGGGCAAGGATAGGGAATATATAACCATGCCTTGGATTTTCAAACTATTTTCACATTGTCTCATTTGATTCTTATAACAATTGCAAGCAACAGAGGGAAAATTTCATTGACCTGTGATACAGCTCACTCTCTCTGTCATGTCTATATCATAATGTTGTGATATGACCTAGGTAATATTATGTAATCTCTGTTACTATACAGATACCATGATATACATAGATAAGGAGACTGGGCCAGGCATGCTGGTTTCCCTTCCCTTCTCATGCCTGTAATCCCAGCACCCTGGGAGGCATGAGCTCAGGAGTTGGAGACCAGCCTGAACAAGAGGCCCCGTCACTGCTAAAAATAGAAAAACTAGCCGGGCATGGTGGCGGGTGCCTATAGTCCCAGGTCCTCGGGAGGCTGAGGCAGGAGGATGCCTTGAGCCCAGGCGTTGGGGTTGCTGTGAGCTATGATGATGCCATGGCACTCTACTCAGGGTGACAGTGTGAGATTCTGTCTCAAAAGAAAAAAAAAAAGAGACAGATTCAGAGATGTTCTAATTTTCCTGTAGGTTTACTGTTGGAAACAAGTGGACTCTCTTCTCAAACGTGTATTTTCTTAACATTCTAGTTAAGGGCTGTGTTGTCTTTGCTCTGCAGAGTTTGGAGAACAGATGTGAGCAGTATCAATGTGTCTCTTTCGTTCTTGTTTAATTTTCATTTTTTTCTTATTGTCTTTTTTTCTTGTTATTGTTTTGATCACTTTTTAATTTCAGAATGGTAGGGGATTTAATTTCAAAACCCTTGGTTTGTTTACATACTTTTCGTCCAGACTGAGTTACAGTTATACGTGTAAGTGTGCCCCTCACCCAGACCCAGACCATCTGTACCGCACCCCCAGTGTGAATTCAGCACCCTCCCCTCCCTGTGCCCCAGCTGAATTTCCAGTTTCATGTTGAGTACGTGTGTTGTTTCTCCATGCTTGGAGGAATGGGTCTCTTTTGTTGAAGTCCCGTGTCTGGGAAGACGTGTGATGCTGTGAGTGTGTGGTGTGTGCACGCGTGTGTGAGCGCACGCACATTATTCCTGCTTCAGAGGAAAGCCTACAAACTAACTTTGTCTGTACATTGGCCCCCGCAGCAGAGGCCCTGGGAGGTGGCAGTAACTGGAGGCCAGAGAAGTGGACACAGTAGAGGAGGCTTTTCAGTCAAGGAAATGCAGGAGCTGGGGTCACTTTGGAGGGAGAGTAGGACGCTAGGAAAGTGAACCGCAAGGGGCCTGGAGCTTGTTTTCTTGCCCATTACCTCCTTCACTCCCATCTTATTCTCCTTCTACTGCCCTGCAGTGTTTTCTTCTCAGCTGTCTCACAAGCTGACCTCCTTCCAGCCTCCCCAGTGGCAGCCGGAACCACATAGGATGGACACTAGGTCATCCTGTTCCCACAGCACGTGAGGAGGTTGGAGGGAACACACTGCCTTGGTCCCAGAAGACCATATATTTAGAGTCCCAAACACCTGTCTTACAATCGAAGCAGAATCAGAATATAGTGTATGAGTTAGACACAGTCTGTGTTGACTGATTCTTTTTTTAACTTCACTCTAGACGGAGACATTATTCGGTAGCTGTTTTCTTACCCTGAAGGATTGCCAAGCTCAATAATGTTGGCTTGTTAGGGTAATAATTTAATCATTTTGGGTGCAGGAAAATGACGTTAACAGTGAACACCATGTTTTGTCCTTTCTCTTTAATTTTAAGTAATTTTTTTGAGACAACTTCACTTTATTACCTTAGATAAAGTGCCATAGTATCATAGCTCACAGCAACCTCAAACTCCTGGGCTCAAATGATCCTCTTGTCTCAGCCTCCCAAGTAGCTGGAACTACAGGTGCCCAACACCACACCTGGCTAGCTTTTCTATTTTTAGTAGATATGGAGCCTTGCTCTTGCTCAGGCTCGTCTTGAATTCCTGAGCTTAAGCTATCCATCTGCCTCGGCCTTCCAGAGTGCCAGGACTACAGGCTTGAGCCACCATGCCGGGCCAGTAATTTTTTTTAAACGGCAAGGGAAGTAATGTTGGGAAGAATTTCCTAACTTATGTGATAAACTAAAATTTGCTTACTAAGAGAAAGAATTAATCAGGCTTAGTCTATGGTGGTTGAAGGTGGTTTCTCACAACCTATTCTTCAGTATTTAATTAACGTTGTCTTTACTGAACAGCTATCATAAATCACAGCTTCCCTTCAGATACCTAGATGGATCTGGCTCACAATATAAGATGGATTAAAAAAAAACACATAAAGAGGAACTGCAGAGAATATTTTGCAAAGCTCAATTATACTAGCATAATCGGAAATATCACATTTCTTATAAAAGTAATATAGATTGGAGTTTTCCATCAATAGAGAAGTTTGCCCTTTTCTGTGTACCTGAACTGTAGTTTTAAAATACTGAGGCCAGGTGTGGTGGCTCACGCCTATAATCCTAGCACTCTGGGAGGCTGTGGGGAGGATCCCTTGAGCTTAGGAGTTCAAGACCAGCCTAAGGAAGAATGAGACCCTGGTATTTACTAAAAATAGAAAAACTAGCTGAGCGTGGTGGCGGGTGTCTGTACTACAGGCTACTCAGAAGGCTGACGCAGGAGGATCCCTTGACCCAAAAGTTTGAGGTTGCTGTGAGCTATGATGCCACAGCTCTCTACCCAGGGTGACAGAGACTCTGTCTCAAAACAAAAAAAAAATATTGAGAATGCCAAGAAAGAATTCATCCTTCAAGGGCCTGTCTATCTCTTTTAATACATGTATTTATGACTTGAAAACTGTTCATATTTAAACCAATTCTTTCTTAAGTCATGTTCACATTTAGAAGCCATCAGTCCTAATGGCAATGAATAGGCAAAGCAAAACACAGACAGTTATGAAGATAGTATGCGTAAAACAAGAATCCTGGCTGTTTGCAATTATGCTCTACACAAGTTTCTAATTTCCCAGGGGAGAATTTATTTTTAAATCATTTTCTCAAATAAGTGGCTTTTATCACCGGCAATCTTAATGGTGTGGTGGCTGGTGTAACTCAGGCTCAGGCACAGCACTCATAGGGGAGACAGGACAGGGTATACAGGCCACCCACCAGACACAGAGGGCTATGCCCATCTTAACACACATTTAATAATTATTTTTCGAGTTGTGACCTCACAATTGTACACATCATTGCAAACTGGCCTTTTGAAAATTCGTTTAAAAAAGGAAGATGGCAGGAAATTTCGTTATGGTGAGATATTGGTGACAGTTACTCACCCTGAGCTTTCGGCCAAAGACGTTGACTTTCCCTTGGGCTTGCTCTTTCCTGAATCTCCACTCCACCAAATTTTGACCGTTCTCCCCAGGCAGCGTCATGTTTCTTTTGGCAACCGTTGGGTTGGCCGTGCCAGCCAGGACGTGTGGCTCTGTCTGGTAATGTGAATCGAGGCCACTGGCGTAGATGATTCTAAGGGAGCCATCGTAGCCAACCTGGTAGCTGTTTCTTAGTTGATCTAAAAAGCAAGAAGCAGACAGCATGAGCTACCAGCTGTGGATTGAACAGGTAGGTGTGCTGGAACTTTCTAAAATGGCGTTTGGACGCGATGTTCTTTTAGAAGGTTCAGACACCACTTTGATTTCTGGCATTGCTTGTTGTCAGAGGTTTGCTTCACATCAGAGGGAAACGTTCAGGCCATTGAAAGTCTTCTAATTGAATAGATTTCTTCTTCCCTTTTGCCTGAGGAAATGAGGGCTCAATCTACACAGGACACAGATTAGATAAATATTCCATAAAAAGCCAAGTACACAGTGTTTCAGGAGGCAGGTATGCTCACCTGCAAGGTCTTAGAAGACTTCCCTCCCCTACTGCCATCCCTAGCTCTTTTGCCACAGATCCTTTGAGAGGATTGGTATCGATACCTTTAACACCAAAAATATGAAGCGATATTCCCCCTGAAATTGACTTTTAAAAAGCAAGCCATTTTATATTTTGTGTAGAAAACCCTTGTGTATTGTAGACTACTATTTAAAATTTTGGAAAAATACAGGACCATCAGGGGAAGAAAGAATTGAAGCAAGATCAGCTTTAAATGGTCATGAAGATTACTTGATGGAATGGGAAAAAAAAAAAAGAGTCAAAGAAGCCTAACACAGATTTAGTAATTATTCTTTTGAGTTGTGACCTCACAACTGCAAACATCACTGCAACTTGCTAACAGAGTTGTTTAAAGAGGAATATGGCAGGAAGTTTCCTTACGGTGATATTGGATAAATATGCCTATAGGCGGAATGAGAAAATAAAGAGTCCAGATATTATATAAATGAGTACTTGAAAATTAGAATAAAATTTTCATTATGTGAAGATTGAAATACTACCTCATATACACAGACTCAAAAAGTTCTGTGTCTCAAACAATAGTACTTAGAGGGCAATACAGCGACACTCCCTGGAGAACTGTGTTAGATGGGTCTTGGGGGCAGAGAGGCATGTGAAGAGTTGGACTTAGATTGTTTCATTAAATGGGGATGGAAATAGACATCATTCCTGGGTTGACAGATTATTTTAGATATTATGCTATTTAAAAAATATATATAACTAAATAATTATTGCATGTACATTCGAGATTACTTCACTAATATCTCGAGAGGTTTTTATTTTTACTTCTCCCTCTTCTGGTTCATCTTCGAGAATGGGGAGTTGCCTCATTCTACCTGGGTGCTGGTGGTATTTTAAAATTATCAGTTTAAAATTCTGCTTTTGCATTTACCTTGAACCATGGTGTAGAAAGAATCAATGGAGGACAGGTTAGAGGTGATGCTGACATCCTCATCTCGGCTGGATGATTCAATGTCCACTGTGATGGCCTTGTCCATGTCTCCATGCAGGTTTGTGACCACTCCAGTTGGAAACGTCACATTCGTCAGACGACCTTCACTGTCGTAGCTAAATAAAAGAGGCATTGACTTGTTATTAAACAGGAAACTGGAGTTCTTCTTCCTTATGACTATCATGTGCTGCCATATTAGCTGCACAAATGTGGAACAATGATTGTCTTTGTGCATTAGTCACATGGAGTGAAGACTTCAGACACACTCTAAGGTAACCAAAAACCTGTTTAACACAGAAAAACCTTAGCAGTGAGGCAAGAATAAACAGAACAGTTCTCTATCTCAGCACATTATTCTTTGATGTTTGATGAAAATCCTGTTGCACATCTAATTTGCTGTTTCAATGGGAACGTGTTTGCTAATATTAAATTCCTTAGTATGCCTTCATGTTTTCTACAAAGCAGATTTAATTCTCATCAGCTTTTAAAGTTTCACTAACTTACACCCTCTATGTCAACGCCATATGACATATATATATAAAATTTGTCAAAGATTATGTCTCTTTGCATGTATATATTTGCACATGTAAAATATTCCTTTAATATCTTGAGGCATCACCAACAACTCAATATAATAAAAGCCTTTTAAAGGCTTTCTTATTTCTTAGTGATCGACATACTTTATAACGGTAGATTGGACCTTAAATGTTGGCAGTGGTGACGAAAACTAGTGCTTCCATACTGATATTGCAAAAATGGATGATGTCTTAAACGATGATTTATTATGTTTACTGAAATGAGATGCATTATTTCCTGACTTTAATGATTATTTGTCTCTTTACTAGACACATACTCTTTTCAGCATATAAACATAAGAAGAGAAACTTATAATTTAAGTATTAGGGTGTCCTTTTAAAAGCTGTCCTATGAGGGCTGGGTGGAGCAAGATGGTGGCCGAGTAACAGCTTCTTTGCGGCTGGGCACGGTGAGACTGGGGAGAGAGGACTTCAGGCATCTCTGGCAGGCAAGATCTGCCCAGAAACTTCCCTTTGGGGACACAGGGAGACAGAGTGAGGCTTCTGGACACCCTGAGGAAGGCAAAAGCGGCGGAGATTGGGCAAGTGGTTGCGTCTGTTCATTTGGTCTGATCCTGTCAGCGGCTGTGGGTGGGGCAACAGTGGGACTGCAGGCTGGAAAGGCCTTGCCTGTGAGCTGTTTGGGTTTCTTTTGGACTTGGCACTGGGTTGAACTGCCTTGGGAGAACTTGGGCAGGAGTGTGGGGGTTTTTGAGTGTTGCCTGGGGCCCCAGACTAGGCCACTGAGCC
>CAUYRH010122021.1:0-23312 GCA_963574655.1 Perodicticus potto | reverse complement strand
CCTGAAGAGAAACTTCTCTGAAGAAGACAGGCACACGGCCTACAGACACATGAAAAAATGCTCACCATCCTTAATCATCAGAGAAATACAAATCAAAACTACTTTGAGATATCATCTAACTCCAGTAAGATTAGCCCACATCACAAAATCCCAAAACCAGGGATGCTGGCATGGATGTGGAGAAAAGGGAACACTCTACACTGCTGGTGGGAATGCAAACTAATACGCTCCTTTTGGAAAGATGTTTGGAGAATACTTAGAGATCTAAAAATAGACCTGCCATTTGATCCTATAATTCCCCTACTAGGTATATATCCAGAAGTTCAAAAATCACATTATAACCAAGATATGTGTACCAGAATGTTTATTGCAGCCCAATACATAATTGCTAAGTCATGGAAGAAGCCCAAGTGCCCATCGACCCACGAATGGATTAATAAATTGTGGTATATGTACACCATTGAATATTATTCAGCCTTAAAGAAAGATGGAGACTTTACTTCTTTCGTGTTTACATGGATGGAGCTGGAACATATTCTTCTTAGCAAAGCATCTCAAGAATGGAATAAAAAGTATCCAACGTACTCAGTCCTACTATGAAACTTGTCTATAGCTTTCATACAAAGGTTATAACCTAATTATAGTACAAGAATATGGGGAAATGGGCAAGGGAGGGGAGGGTAGGTGGGGGAGGATGGGTGGATGGAGGGTAATTGGTGGGATCACACCTATGGTGCATCTTAGAAAGGTACAAGTGAAACCTACTACATGCAGAATATAAATGTCTTAACACAATAACTAAGAAAATGCCATGAAGGCTATGTTAACCAGTTTGATGAAAGTATTTTGATTGTATATGAAACCAGCACATGGTATCCCATGATTGTGTTAATGTACACAGCTATGATTTAATAAAAAGGAAAAAAAAAAAAGAACCTTGAAAAAAAAAAAAAACAGAGTATAGAATGTGAAAAACATGTCACTGAACAGACTGTGAAAGGAACATTGTTTACAGTATGACAGTCACCTTGTTCAACATCTTCCGGGATCATTTGTTGAGGACTTGAACATTTCACCACTCTTGGCATGTTTGTGAATGATTATAAAAGGGCTGGAAGTATTGACATTTGATTTACACGTCAATTTTAGAAGTAGGTAAATTCATAAATTTAGAATCCACAAATTATGAAGATTGACTGAACATCAGTGGTATGTTTGCAAATATTTGTAATGAGGTCTTTAAAATACCAAGCCTTGATCATAAAATATAGATAATTGAGTCTCTCTGAAAGAAAACCATTCTGTATTCATTTATGGAGTTTTGCACATAATAAATGGATAGCATTAAAAGCCATTGTAGGCATTTTTTCTTCCTTAAAGAATGGCACAATCGACCTTGAAAATCTGTGCATTATTAACCTTGTTCTGAATGATTTTGAAACTAAAGAGTTTTAGAATTTTGCATTATTTAAAAATACTGAGGAAGTTCTAAGTACTATTTTCTGATCTAAGATTCTTTTCAAATAATGGTATTATATCTCTAAGGAAGAAAATCTGTGATTCTAATACTTGTCAAAAGGTAAAACTTTCTTTTTTAAAACTTCTACAGTGATTGTCGTGAAGAGAAAATAAGGAAGCTCACACCTGGTGAAATGGATGAAATTCGAGAAATATTATCAAGGAATCTCTATCAAATCCGGCAGCGAGTGAGAATAATTTATTTAGCAAAATATTTATTTACCTTTGGCTGAAAGTATGCCTTCTGGTTTGGGGCTGTAATGAGATGCGCTGCCATTCTGGTGGCCTCAGCAGGTGCACGTTGGGCATTTTTTCTGCTCCCTCAGTGCTCTCCGGTATCCGCCCAGACACCAGGACACTGAAGCCTTCAGGTCCCCCTGGGAGTTCTGCTGCTCTGGGCTTGAAGATAAAACAGTGCACACCTGACTAATTATGAAGAAATGAATAGATTGCTAATTTTTTATTTTATTTTTTAAAGGAAATAGGTTTATAGCTTAGATTTTTTAAATGGATCTGATCCTCTTTATTCTTTAGAAAGTGTTACAGTTTTTAATGTATCTTCTGAGTCACTTCTTTCATGGTATTTCCATTGTTAACGTCCTGCTCTAATACCTTACGAACAATACAGCTAGCGATTAGCGAGTGTGTTCCATTTGCTAAACCCTACTGTACTGCTTATATTAACTCATGTAATCCTCCCACAGTGGGACACGCTGCTCTTGTCTCCATTTCAGAGATGAAGGGATTGAGGCACAGGGAGGTGAAGCGTGACATGGCCACAGCTGGTCAGAAGTCCCCCTCCCTTGAGCAGGGGCTATTTCTGTACTTAGCTTCCTAGCTGGTGTCCCCAAAGGGTGCCCCTGTCCCATCCACATTATTCTTACCCTTACTCTTTTCCCTGAAGTACCTTACCTTTCAATGAAAGCATCCTCCAATATAAAATCAAACAAAACAAGAGTTGTGGCTTACAGGCTAAACTATTCTTTGAGAATTTGAGTCTCTGTTTCCTAAGTTCTGTTACAGTCCAAGCAAGTCCCTTGCCTACCGCCCCGTGAGGGCCACTACACCGAGATGGCAGGGGTCCCAGTGGAGAAAGAGTTTTATTTCTCAATGCGCCAGGCAAGGAAATCGGAGAAATTTTTCAAATCCATCTCCTTGAAAATTTGGGGGCTCAGGTTTTTAAAGGTGATTTAGCGAACAAAGAGCTAGGAAATTGGGTCAGCTGATCCACAGGGGATGAACTCATAGGGTTGGGATGCAGAAATTATTCTCTCAGTTGGGAGATTCCCTGGGGACATGGGGGTTTCAGGGTTGATGGATCCATGCCCATGCCTGTCTACGGGTCTGGTTGGTATCAGTAGGTCCCCCCAGAATGCTGAGTCTAAAAAACACCTCAAAGACCAGTCTTAGGATTTGCCATAACAATGTTACCTATAGTGCCGGGGGTGAGGGTCACATATCTTGCCTGTTAGGGAGAATAGTGCCATTAAGAGGTAACCAGTTATAGCAGCAAGGTAATTAGAGAATAAAGGCTCTGTCTGCACTTCCATCAAAATCAGACTTTGATTACTATAATACCTTATGGCTCTATCTTATTTTATTTATTTATTAATTTTTGAGACAGAGTCTCACTCAGTTTCTCTGGGGTAGAGTGCCATGGCATTGTATCTCACAGCAACCTCAAATGCTTGGGCTCAGGCAATCCTCTTGCCTCAGCCTCCCAAGTAGCTGGGACAACAGGCACACGCCACACCACCCAGCTATTTCTAGAGACAGGGTCTCGCTCTTGCTCAGACTGGTCTTGGACTCCTGAGCTCAAGCAGTCCATCTGCCTTGGCCTCCTCGAGTGCTAGGATTATAGGAGTAAGCTACCATGCCTTCTACCTTATTTTAATATGGATGGTTTCAGTTCCACTTTATCCAACCACATTTCCACATCTCTCTCATCCGTCCCCCCTCGACACTGGGGGAGTGAGAGTGTCTTTGTTCCTTGGCCTGTGTGGTTCACTGTCTTTCCTTTCAGAGCATCTCATGGCTTCCTGTCAGCTGGTGCGAAGCCTCCAATTTTTAAGGTTCCTCCACCCACCACTACATTATTCTCAGTCCTTTGCTTAACTGGGATAGCACTTGTACTGTACCATGTGATTGAGCACTCAATTTCATGATCTTGTCTTAAGTTGTTAGCCATAGATGCCCAACTAGATAGTAAACTCCTTGAGGCAGGAATTGAACCTTGTTTTGAGTTATTCTTGTATCTCTCTGCAGAGCCTAATATTGTTTTGGACATAAGATATTTCCCAAGAGGTACATATTTTTCTATCAGAAAAGGAACTTACTTATTACTTATTATTTATTTTAGGAAACACATTTCTACATAGCTTACAAAATTAAAAATGGATGCCACGTGCGGCCCTAGTTTAGAAATTTTACTCCTCCAAATACTGGGATGGGATCATTCCTGCTGGTAGATATTAGTTCTCTCACTGTGACAACCCGGTTGAAAAAAGAAAATGTTCTTGAAGTTAATCAAAAGGACATGGCACCACCAAGTGGCTCAAAGTGATTTGTTTCTATGTTAGTAATTTCTATTCAATGGGGAATGAAGGGTATGAAGAACACTTGTATTTCTTTCCAGCTATTAAATAATGGCCAAATACATACACGTTACTTCAAGGTAGATAATATGATAAGTGCAATTGTTTTCTCATTTATGAATAGCATACTTTTCAATACAAAAAGTACACTGATCTTTATTAAAGGATGAATTCTTTCAAAATCTAATGAGTATTAACTTTTGTACTTTTAATTTTTCGGTCTGCATAGAAGTTACAAGAGCGTAGCTGAAGTACAAATCCAAAGAAATGTAATCTTTTGGAATTTCTGGGGAAATGATCAGCCTGTTGCAAAATGTCACTTCCTTGTTTTCATTTCAGACTTTGTCCTACAATAGACACAATTTGACGGCCGACACGAGTGAGAGACAAGCCAAGGAGATTCTGATCCGCCGGCGGCACAGTTTGCGAGAAAGCATTAGGAAGGACAACAGCTTGAATCGAGAGCACAGGGTAACAGGAGGTTGTGCCTGAGGGATGCAGAAGGCTTCTGAGGGCGGGGCGACACCTGTTGGGTTGATCAGCTGGTGGCATCATCAGCTCTGGAGATGGACCAGTTGTTGAGGGTTGAGCAGCCAGCCTTCTGGGGTGGAGTTCATTATAAAGTCTGATCACATGTTACTTGAACACCTACTATGATCCAGGCACTGTACTAGGACTTGCAATACACTGGCGAACAGGACTGACAAAGACCCCTATGTTTGTAGGATTCATCTTCTCTAGGAGGAGAAAGCTACCAGCAATAGACAGAATATGTAAATTATCTGTTATGTTAGGAGGCAGGAAGTGCTATGGAGAAAGCAAAAACAGATCTGAAGAAGGAGGTTGAGAATACAGGGGAGAGAAAGTCAAGTTATAATTTTCAGCTGAATGTCTGGGCCAAGCTTCATTTGGAAAGAGTATTGAAGCCTTTTCAGGAAGGGGTTACAGCCAAGGCCAAGGCAAGCTTCGAGTTCTCTAAGGAACTGCAAGTCCAGAGTGGTTGGGAAGGTGAACGTTAGTGCAGTTTGGTCAGCATTTCAGTTGGTCACTAGACAAGGAAAGCCAACTTAAGATACTATTTATTGATTCCATGGAGCAGACACTGCATTCCAATATTCTGTACTAGGTAATCTGCGATCAAATGGTCATGTGTGAGGGAAATTATCTTTTTATGTGTAAAATATAGGAGTATCAATTAAAAATTTATTTAAAGCACTAGCGACTGTGGCATTTGATATGTCAGAAAATTAGCTATAATCACACTTTTTGCTCTATAATTTTTCAGATTTATTAAAGTAAATAAAAGTTAAATACGCTACATTTTTTTATGTCTTCTTTTCCAGTACATACGGGTGCTAAGTCTTTCTACTTTTATAAATAAATGTTGCAGTAGATTTTATTTATTTAAGAAGGCCCAGTGGTTCTCACATCTTGTTTCTAATGACCCCATTTATTTCAATTTTCCTTGGTACCTATCTCCATTATATTCTGGAAGGGATTTAGTTATTTCAAATTTAATAGTTATAGCCCCTCACAATTAATTTTGCAATCAAGAACTAAAAATTCTGACTTTTGACACCAAGTTTTGCTCTAAAATGTTGAACCTCTAATAAGTAATAAATGTAATTTGTGCAGTCTATATACGATTCTCTGTTTCTTTTGCAGGCTTCCACCTCAACCTCCCGATATTTATCCTTACCTAAAAATACAAAGCTTCCAGAAAAGCTACAAAAGAAAAAGAATATTTCTAATACAGGTAATAAACACACCTGGAGCAGGAAAACTTTACTAATGCTTATAAAATAGAGAGTTTACCCTAATATTTTTCTTCATTAAGACAAGTTCAGTAGTTTGCACATCTAAAATAATATGTGGCTGATCTAGCACCACAACCCTTTTGAATGGCACTCTATGCAGTTTATAAATAATCTAATCTGTAATTTTCCATAATGATTCTATTTGATATTGCAACAGTAAATATTGTCACCATGGGGTTAGTGTGCAGTTAAATAGAAAGCTGCCAGTCTCTAAATGTGTAAGTAAGTTTTTACAATAATTCTAATGTATTTTCATAAAAATAATGTAATAAGCAAAATGATAAATATTTTACTTCTGGCTGTATGTAAAAAGATTTGTCCTAAAGTCTAATATCGCTTTGTATCATGGTAATCTATGTAGGCACCCAAGCCATTTTCTGTGAACCCCAGAAGAACTATGTTAGGATTTCATGTTATTAGAATGTGTGATGTACCAATAGTTTACCTTCTCGTCACTTGTTTTTCCCGCCTATTTATTTAATTAACGGAGAAGAGGGAAGTGCAATGGGGGCTGGTAATTGCAGGGTGAAGTGAAAACAAGACGGGAAGACCAGGCAGCACTGGGTCTTTAGAACATTGGTCCATGGTACCATTGTATACCCTGCAAACATGTTCTCATTTCCCCCGAATCTCAACTCCTGAGCTAGCACACCGCCACCTGCCCTACTCACAGAACTCCAGCACCTGAAGCTGGTTCTAATCCTGTCTGTTCCCTTTGTTGCAAAGTGTTTTAGCCCTTTTGTGAAAACAGAGGAAGTTAGCAAAGCTGCATATGAGATTCCTGATCAAGGTGAGAATCTTGACTGTAGCAAGTAATTATCAGATGCTCACTGAGGGCCAGATACTGAGCTGGGCCCTCCTGGCCTCATTCCTCTGGGGCAGATGAGTGCAGCTGTTGCTGGTGCCAGAGGGTCTCAGATAAAACTTCGGCTCTGCCACTTACTCCTGAACCTACTTACCCTGTCTGTAAAATGGGTGACTGTGAAGATTACATGGGCTAATACATTTGAAAGGGCCTTGCCCACAGTAAGCTCTTCCGAGTTAGCACCAATACACACTTGTGGGCATGGATGCTCTCAGAGGTAGTGCAAGATGCTCATGGTCCCCTTCGAGTCCCCTGACCTCCCTTAGCCCCACTGCCTCAGGACAGACAGAGTGGGTGCTTGACCCACTAAGGTGTGGAAGTCCTTGGAATGCCTTTTCTCTAAAATGCTTGCCCACCTTCTCTCTTTTGCTCTGTGACAGATGGCAACAGTAGTGACTCAGATGCAGAGGCCGGCACCACTGTGCTCAATTTGCAGCCCCGAACCAGACGCTTTTTGCCAGAACAGTTCTCCAAGAAAGCACCCCCCTCTTATAAAATGGAATGGAAGAACGAAGTAGATGTTGATTCCAGCCAAGGACAGCCCAGTACCCCCCAATCATCTCACAGCAAAGAGGGGGGCAGCCACATGCCAGGAGTACTACGGCAGCCCCTTCTCTCTAAAGACAAGTTTGGCCCTGGAAGGGAAGACAGTTTGACTGAAGGCAGCCCACCCAAGCCACCCCCAAGGCTGGTCCGGAGGGCATCGGAACCTGGAAACCGCAAAGGCCGACTTGGGAGTGAGAAACCTTAGTGGAGGTGACCGAAGCTGACCTGATGGACTGGCCCAGCACAGTGCCTGACACAGCCCTGGAATCCACTTAAAACTCTGTGCATCTAAGTACTTTCCCTGGGTGGTAGAGTCATCCACTGATAAATGACATGCGTGCTGATCTTAAGAAAAGGAAAATCAAAGAAAAATGTCCCACGATATGTCTTTTGTGACTTGTGGCCAGCAATAGTATTCTTTGCGGGCGTAAAGAAAGAAAAAGTGTGCCTTTATTGAACTTGAATGACAGAACTTGAAATTTTTAAAGCATCCTTGTTGGTAAAAATTTTAATATATTACATATATGTCTTAAATTTTATTTATAAAAAATATGTATATCTGTAATCAGTTTTTAAGTGAACGGCATTAAATGGAGGGAGGATTATCTGTCCGGGGTAGAGACCAGTTCCTGGAGGATGGGTCCTACGCTCAGGGCAGGGGCCTTTCCCTGTGCTGAGCTGAGGGACCAGATGGTAAAGAGATGGCCCGAAGTAGAGACATCTGACTAGAACTGGGGGAGCAGTCAGTGTGCCTCTGTGTACAAAGTGGCCAGGCTCCCAGAGCCCAGATTAGAGTGCCCAGGACTCTTGTGAGACAATGAGAGTCACCTGGTTTGTAATTTGTTCCTGTCTGCTGTGTTTGGGAGTGACCTGTAAGTTCCATCTCCCCTCCTTGTTTAAATGGTGGAAAGGGCAACGCTGCCCGGGTGGAACCAGATTAAAGTGTTTCATAGACCTGGTAGCAGCTTTGGATACAGTTCCACCCGTGAGGACCCAGGTCACGAGTGGGAGTTGGGGCAGCACCTGCTTGCTGGACGGTTTTCTGTCGTGCAATACTTGGAGGAGGGTGCAGGTGATTCCTTTTATGCCCATCTAGGACCATCTGCTCTGATAGAATTTTTCTGTAGAACATTCTTTGACCTGTGAGCCTCCAGGTCAGAGGCTCTAGGCAGAAAAGATGAAAGTTTCTACAAACAATATTACAATGTGTAACAAATTGGTGAGATTTCAGGTTTTGAATTTTATTCAGGAAGCACTTTGGAGAATGTGGGAGTCCTATTTTTTTTTGTTTGTTTACTTTTGCACTAGTCTACAATTTGTTACCTCTCCTCTTTCAATTATTTAGTAACTCAAATTTTCATATACAATTGGATTCTACACGTTGGAATATTTTTTCAGAGTACAGCAGAAAGAAAAAAGTAGAACATAATCAGTAAAGATTAGTATTTGAATCTCTGTCTCCGAAACTGTAGATTTTATTGACTTTTTTCCCCCCTGAATAATTCCTCCTTAAAATTTCCTTGGAACAAGACTCTAAATTTCTAGGTACTGATATTTAATGAAGCCTCTCATGTAGTTCCCTTGGTTTTACATTGGAGATACAGCAAAGGATACAAGTGCCTAAAGTAGTATTGGGAGAACATGAATAAATTAGACAAAAAGACAAAATCCTCAGCTGTGGTTCTCCACCCCCCACCAACATGGAGAAGTAAACCTACCATTTTTTTTCTCAAGTTCTAAAATCTTAGAATACTGCTAGGTTGTTGGGCATGAGACAGAGCAAAAACCAGACCGATATAAGGTACATGTTCAGAAGAACAGTTTCTTAATCCTTGGAAAGCAGCGTAGAATGCAATTTGGAAACTGCAAGCTTAGGACTCTGTGCCAAAATCTTGATTTTGAATCAAATGAAAGTATTTATATAAATGAAAATATTTATATAAAATATGTATTTCTTCTGAAGATAAATTAAAACCGACATAGAATTTTATGAAAATCTGATTAAGAGATGTGATGTGTATTTTTGAGAATGCTGAGTCGATTTTCAGAATAGTTATGGTTTATGAAATCTGAAGATACAAATTGAAAATGAACTTAATAAATTTTCTGATTTTTCCTACTTTCCTATATTAATAACTATTTTTAACAAGTCTAACTTTCTAACTGAAGGAGAAAACATGAAAGATTCTATGTCGCTTCTAGGTAGCCCAAATTCAGCTTTCAGTCATTAAAAGTCACAAAAAGAAATTGTATGAGAGTGTGTAAATTTCTGAAAAGCAACACGTAAGTCACTTGATCTTAATTATTGACAGTTTAAAATTTTTCTTATTTGTTGAATGACAAAGGAAATCAAAATAAATTTGACTTCATTTAACTTTTAATACTTTCTTCTTTTTATAATTATTAAATTCTAGTTACCATAGAAGGAAAAGGTATGAAGGTAAAACCCTTTAAATTCCATAAACATCTAAATTTCTGTGGTACAGAAAGCCGCAGCCTTTGGTAAATAACTCCCTTTGTTCAAACATTTGATCCAACCAGAGTTCCAACATGGCTGTAGAACTTGGACAGGTCAGGTCTTCAGTGTTGGTTGTAATAACATTTAATTTGGACTACCTACAAGAGTCAGGGCTTATTGATTGCTTTATATGTAATGCTAAGGGCTGATTGTGGCAGATGGTTATGCCAAGTAGTAAATTAGAAATTGGCTTGAAAGTCTGATACTTTGAAAGGCATGTGTTTTGTCTATATGACCCCAAATGTCTGTGATGAGCTTTCAGCTTTTGCAAAGCTTTGTAGCGAGGTGTACTGTTTTACCTGGGAGCAGGGGTGTTAATTTATATAAAAAGCATAGAAAAACAGTTATTATGTGTCTCAGCACATTTTGCATTGGTCACCCTGGGACTCCTGTTTATTTTAAAACTGGCATCTCATAATCAACCATGAGAACTATAATATTTTGTTAGTTCAAAGTGCTTACTGGATTTTATTCTTCAAAGAGTGATTAAAGAGATTGCTTTGTCCAGAGGAAGAAGCTGTTGGCATTACCTACTGAGGCCTGAACACCGTGTTCTGATCCTTCATACACCTGAACAGAAAAGCTCGTGACTCTGAACAGCGGTCTGGGCTTTGTTTTGTGTTCTTCACTTTTAGAGCAGAGTTCTAACTGCTCCTTTATATCCCACTTTTCAGGCCCTTTCTTCAACCCCCTGCTATGGAAAGCAGAAGACCCATTTGGGTATGGGGCTGTATGGCACCAACCGTGGCTCTTTGTCCCTGACAGATGACAGTTTTCTTCTGAATTCCTCCAATGTCACCCACGCCACATCTAGCCGACTCCCTCAGATGTGGTTAGTTACCACAGGGATGTGCAGGTGAAACACCCAGATGGGATGTTTCCAAAGACTTTAATGTTGTGCTGGCACATTGTTTTTTGATTCCTTTTGTTTTCTTTCTTTTTTGTTTTTGCAATTTTCAGAAAAAATTTTATTTTACTACCTCTAAGTATAGCCAACAAATCAGGAGTCCATTCTCCTAACTGTATGGTCAAGGAATGAGTTTTTCTAGGTACAGAGTTAACCTGTCTACTGTCAATGGATTATTATCACATTTTCAGTTCACACAGCGTATGGATTATTTTGAATGATTCAGGACCTACCGCAGAACCTTTCAGTGTCTCAGAAGTTTCGTGGGAATCCATTTCCTCCTACTGTAGGGTACAGAAATATCATTCCACCTGATGACCAGTGTACAGAAGGCCACAGGAGTGGTGATTTCTGATTGTCGCTTCTGTAACAAAATATCTGGAATTAAAAATACAAATGTTTCCCCCCCTTTTTTATGTCATTGGCTCCTGTTGAAACATAAGTATGACTAATAACTAAATTTCATTGGTTCCTGTTGAAACCTAAGTGTGACAAATAACTAAATTTCTAATTTAAATGAGGCTCTTTGCATCCAGTTAAGGTAACTCTGCTGGCTAAACGAATTTTGTACATACAAACACCAACAAAGGAAATGTTTCCTTGTTTCTATGAAAAGTCTTACAAAAGTTTAAATATTAAATCACATGAAAACATTTATTTAATCACTTATGGAGAAAATTCTATATGACGTGAAAATCCCAGAAATTCCAAGTTTTATATTTATATGTCACGGTACTCCTTTATACTAAATGGGGTTATGATAGCTGGATTCTTGAAAAGTTAAAAATTTTAGAGTATTAAAAATTTCAATTCTGTTAGTTTCAAATACACGTATCTTAAATTAGGCTAACTCTATTACTGAGTAACAGACTTGATTAGAGGAATAAATGTTTTAATTGCTTCATTTTCTCTATATAAACAAACATGTAAAGGGTTCAAAAATAATGTATGCTCTAAAATATTAAATACTGCCTTTCTAAGCCAACCCAAAGAAAAATAGTTAATGCCAATCACCAATCATTGTTTTACCAAATGATTTTTAAAGATTATGCAGAGACGTGTATCAACACATCCAATTTTAGACTTCTCCTAATACATAGTTTGTACCCGATTAATAAAGATTTGCTATGCTTGCTACCATAATTGCCTCTTCCTATCAGCCATCAACTAATAGTTTAAGTCTTTTCCTTTAGCTAGAACGTTATTTTTTTTTTCTTTGAATAGTTTCCTTTTTTTTTTTTTATTGTTGGGGATTCATTGAGGGTACAAGAAACCATGTTACACTATTTGCATTTGTTGGGTAAAGTCCCTCTTTTGAATGGCAGTTATGTCCAGCGTGTTATTGATTCAAAAGAGATGGCATGGGGAAGGTACTTTGAAGGTGACCCGAAGAAAATGCTCACCCCTGTCAGAGACTGGCCTTGCCAGGATGTTTATGCTCAGACCTGTTCATCAGTCATATGGTACAAACTTTCAAGGAAAACATGTACCCAGTCACATGAATACAGACCCACAAGGGCCAGGCCCTGGAGTCAGCAACAGAACATCTTTACTACATTGGATTTATTTTGGATATTTTGTGTGACTTCAATTTCATTAAACAAACTCTGGACAGGTTTTTATAGGTACACCATTACACCAAAAAGTAATTCCTAGTCTGGATAAGAGCCTGAGTATCAACTATTCAAAATAGAGAAGAGATTCTTTGATAAGTCCGAAGAAAGATTATCTCTTATCTATGTTGTAAATAGCAATCATTTTTTTCCTCCATAGTGTATGTGTTGGAAAAAAGATTTTTATCTATAAAGATTCAGTATAGTTTAAATGAAGAATGGTAAAAATTTAATTCCTTGTTCAACTAAGATCCTATAGTTCACTATAATGCCTTTTAAGTAGTAATTAACTCCCTCCTTAACGTTGGTAATTATCTTCTCCCCTCAAGAAGCAACCAAAATGCTTTAAAGTCTCTTTACAAAATAAGAATCAGCACTATTTCTTACAATGCATTAAATTTGGAAAACAGAAGTTTTGTTTTTATTGTTTTAATAGAGAACTATTTATATAATGGTGAGTTGAGATGATCTGTTTGGGAAAAAGATCTAAAGTAAAAAAATGTTTTAAATTATGTTAATATTTGTGCATCTGCTTAATTAGAATTAAGTCCTACTGTGATGTTATCTTAAAACTACAGTTGACCCTTGAAAAACACAGAGTTTGAAATACCTGAGTCAACTTATACTTATCTGCCTCTGCACCCCTGAAGACAGCAAGACCTTTGGCTCCTCCCCCTTCTCCTCCTCAGCTCACTCAACATGAACATGAATAAGATAAAGACTTTTATGATCATCTACTTCCACTTTGTAGTCAACATATTTTCTTAACATGTTTTGTCTAGCCTACTTTATTATAGCAGTATGGTATATAATACATATTACAGAAAATGTCTCAGAAAGGATGACATTGCTAATAAACTACCAAACAGAAGAAAGAAGAAAAGAAAGGTCATAGCACACAGCTGGCCCTTTGTTTGATTAACCACCTGTGGCTTAACTCATTGTCTCTAAGAGTTTGTCTTTATAGCACTTGAAAACCATTGAACAGATAGCATGAATGTGACCTTCTCCCATTTCTGCCCGAACCACTTTCTAATGGATCTGATAAAGCCTCAGAGAGGAAAAAAAGAAACCCAGCCATTTTGCAGCTGCCTCCTATTATCAGTTTTCTGTAGTAACATTTTTACCTTTATAACCCCCAATAAAAAGCCCAAACCTTCAGCAGGCACTTATTTCTTTCATTACTGCCATGCCCTTTCTTCCTTAGAAAGTAAAATAAACCTTTTTCTCTAAACCTATCCTAATCTTCATGTCAAGAATTATTTCTTAACCTGCACTGTGAGTTCCTACCCTAACATTTGATGATCCCTATGGGGATCTCGCTTTTCTACCACTGTCTCAAGACTGCTCCCTACTCTACCGTGCAACTCTCCTTCTTGGTGCCCTCGGTATTATTGGGAACTCAGGAAGTCTCTAGGGCAGTAGTTCTCAACCTTCCTAATGCCTCCTAATGCCACAACCCTTTAATACAGTTCCTCATGTTGTGGTGATCCCCAATGATAAAATTAATTTCATTGCTACTTCATGACTATAATTTTGCTACTGTTATGAATTGTAACGTAAATATCTGATATGCAGGATGTATTTTCATTGTTACAAAGGGGTCGCAACCCACAGATTGAGAACCCGCTGCTCTAGGGCTTTGGATACAATCCTATATTCAAGAAAGAGTGGCTGCCTGTGGCTTGGTCTAGTGTGGAAACCCTGGTGTGGGGCTGCCATTTTCAGAAGGGTGCCTTGGAGGGATGCCTCCTAGTCTTCATCCAGGGTCAGGGATGCCCAGCTTTGTGGGAGATCTCTAGGTTTCAGTCTGGATCAGAACTTGGGGATGCTTGATGTCCAAATAGCACTCTGAAGGTCATCTAGTTCGGGATACCCCTCTGAGACTCTGTGTGTTTTGATGTATGACAGTCTCTAAAAGTCCTTTCCTTTTCTTTCTCTTAGTTATTGTCATGGGCATCCTTCCACTTTCCCCACCTAATGACTCCCCATTGGGATGTCTCTTTAAGAATTTGACAACTTTAGGACTTAGCAACCTTCAGCCTAAAAGTGTAGTCTTCTATTGCAACACAGCCAACACAGATAAATCAGATGACTGGGAGGTTTGGCTTGAGAATGGATCTCTTCATCATAGTACCATTCTACAACTTGACCTTTATTGTTTCTGGCATGGCAAGTGATCTCAAGTCCTCCTCTAGGTTCAGGCTTTCTTTGAACGTACTAAGCACCCTGATTTTTGCTCTGCTGCTGCATGGTGCTTCTTACTGCTGTATCTTTTCCATTGTCTTCACTTTCCAGATGACTTTTTTTTTTTCCCCCGCTCTCCCTGTTCCCTCTCCATATCTTCTCCTCCTCTGGTTCACTTTCTCCTCCTTCTGCTCTTCCATTGCCAACCCTTTTGCTTGACCACGCCCGCTCTGGCCGGCCATTCCAAAATCCCTCCTACCTGTACACCAGCTCCCTATTCCAGCAGTTTCTGGCTTTGAAGGCATGGGCTGAGTTCAAGTCACTTTTTTCTCTGTCTAGTGTATCTCAAATAGAAGCTAAACTGGGAATCTTCTCAGCTGAACCTTCAAAGTTTTCTAAGAAATTTGAAATCCCCTAACCTGCGTTGGAGAGATGTCTATGTAATTTTCTCCACTTGTACTGCCTCTGAAGAGAGGGGCGAGATTTGGTCCAAGGCTAGGGAATACGCAGATGATCTCAATCAAAGACAACCTGACACTTATGCTGCTGGCTCCACAGGGCTCCCAGAATAGGACCTGAGTTGGGATTACCAGCAAGGATCTGCTCGTAGGGAGTGAGACCACATGCTTTCCTGTCTCACAGAAAGGATGAAAAGGGCCACTGTCAAGTCTATTAATTGTGATAGAATTAAAGAAATTACTGCGAGCCAGGATGAAAAAATCAAGTCTTTTCTTTCATGACTATCTGAAGTCATTTGCTTCTTTACTAATTTAGATCCTGATACAAAGGAGGAACAAACCATCTTAGCCATGCACTTGATGTCCCAGTCAGCCCCTGATATTCAGCATAAACTCCAAAAACTTAAAAAGGGGCCTTAGATTCCACAAGTAGAACTTTCAAACCTAGTCTTCAAGTTCTTTAATAACCGAAATGGGGAAAGGAGAGTGAAAAGGAGGGAACAGGACCTGCGGTGGGCCCAGGAGCAAAAAAAAAAAAAAAAGTTTTCTATAGAAGATTAAACATCATACTTACTATAATAGTAACGATATCATAACTCATCTGAGGAATTTCTGAGAATAAGTCATTTTCCTGGCAAGCCTGGAAATCTCTTATCACTTGGAAGGCAAGCCACCAAGTAACTCAGCAATCCCAGAGGAGCAAATGGTCTTGTGGTAGTAAGGCTGATGTTAAACTAAACATTTTATGGCAGGTCCTTGAAGGATTAGTGGAGAAAAATTGCATGTAGTCTTTTTGGAGATGATTTCCTTAAGTACATACTCTCTTGGCACTTTGGAGATCATTTCCTTGAGCACATACTCTCTGGGCACCTATGAGATCGTTTCCCTGGGCACGCAGCCACTGCGCGTCTCTGCTTAGTAATCTTTCCACCCATTATGTATCTTCTCAATAAAAGGACTCTGCAAGAAAAAGTGCTTGGGGCTCGCCCTGCTCCTATGGGAAGCTCATCTCTTGCAGCTTGTACTCTCAATCCTTTGCGTGATCATTTATGCAGTCATGACAGTTTTCCCAGTGGTGGCTACTGCTATTGGAAGAACTTTTCAGGGAGAGAGCTACCCAAAAGGCCCAGGCAGAAGGCATGAGGACCGTGCTCTTCTCTGGGAAACAAACCCTGCTTCCACTGCTTCCAGCTGGGTCACTGGAGTAATGTTAGTAATTGCCCTCTCTTTGAGACAGGAGACTGCATTCATCTTCCGGAATTGGTGGGCCTCCTTGAGCTGACATTCTCCATGCCCACAGATCTTCTGAGCCTACTTCAGTCTGACAGACAGATCCCAGCTTTGGAACTGGGTCCAGTTTACTACACTGATACAGCCAAGCCTAAAGTAACTCTCTGTCCCAGGTAAGCAAATAGATTTTTTAATAGACAAGAGCCACTTACTCTGCTCTCCCTGAATTTTCAGACACCTATTTCCATCCTCTATCTCCACTGTCAAAGTGGAAGGAAAAACACAAGATCTCTTATGTATTCCGCACGTCCTCTGCTCACTGAGAGATCAGGTCTTTGCTTATTCCTTTTTAGTGCCTCCCAGTTGCCCTTCCCACTGTTGGGAAGAGATCTTATGGTCGATCAGCACACAATTTCCTCTAACCTCTCAAGTTTCCTTCCCTGGTTTGTAGGAAAGGTGTTAATAGACCATCCTCAGGACCTCCCCATTTCTGTTCTTACTGAGGTATCTCAGCAGCTACCCCCTTAGGCAGGGGATACTAGCACTACAGGAAAACCACAACATTTATAACCCATTTCTATTTCCTGTAAAGATCTTACTCATTTTCCTTGAAAAACTCAATACCCTCTTAAGCTTGATGACTAAGAGGACTCAAGCCCCTTATTACTATATTTTACCCACCAAGTCTCCCTATAACAGCCCCATTCTCCCAGTTAGGATTCCTGACACTTCCTATAGTCTAGTGTAGCACCTATGAATTATTAATCTTTTGACTATAAACAATACCTATAGGCCTTCAAACAAGATGTTTGTTTGGTGCAAATGATGCCTTTAGGTCTTCAATATAAGATGTTCATTTAGTGTAAACAACTTTGGTTTCTGACCTCCCTACAGTCAAAGGATTCTGAAGCCATTAGGCCCTTCCATCCAGTAGTCCCCAAACCTTATACTCGGCTTACTACTATACCACCCAATACACAGTTTCATTGTTCTTAACCCCAAAGATTGACTATACCTCTCTCCTGACTCCCTAGACCTTTTTGTTTTCATCTAGAGGAACCCCAACATGAATCATTCACAACTTTCTTGGACTTTTTTGTCCTGGGGTTCCAAGATATCCTCTGCCACATTGGATGAGTCTTAACACGGACTTACCTATACTTTCTCTAGCTGGCAGCTCCTTCTCTAGTCCTGATCATGCTACTTCACTCGACAACACTATCACTCTTCTCAAACATTTGGCACATAAGGAATATGGGTTTCACCTGGAAAATCTCAGCTTAATAAACCCTCAGTCACTTACCTGGGATTCCTGTTGTCTCCTGAAAAGTGAGCTATCACTACCTAGTGCAAACAACTAATCTCTTTTATGGAACCCCCAACGATCAAAAGAGAACGTACAGGCTTCTTGGGTTAACAAGCTACTTCCATGTATGGAGTCCCCAATATGGGTTCATTGACAAACCAGAGCAAGAACTTTGAGATTAGAGAAATCTACTCTTAACAAGGTTTCTTACTAAAAACAGTACCAGTAGAAGCTCCTGCTCTAACACTTCCTAATCTTAATAAATTTTTCCATTTACATGTTCATGAATGGGGAACAGTTGCTCTTAGAGTATTAGGACAAAATTAAGCTCCCAATTTTAAGGCTGTCAGTTTTTTTCTAAACATTTAGATAACATTGCTAAGGGATGGACATCTTGTTTAAGAGCCCTTGCAGCTCTTCCTTGTCGGAGAAGGTAACAGACTACCTTGTGGACAGCCAACTCAGGTTTATACCTCTCGTGAGGTTCTTGACATTTTTTAATTAAATCATTGCTGTGTACATTAATGCAATCATGTGGTACAATGTGCTGGTTTTATATACAATTTGAAATATTTTCATCGAACTGGTTAACACAGCCTTCATGGCATTTTCTTACTTACCGTATTCAGACATTTATATTCTGCATTTAGTAAGTTTCACCTGTGAACAGAGCTTATCACTTCCTAACTTTCAGCCACTTACTCAGTACCAAACCTTACTTGTAACTCGTCTATTACTCTTAGCCCATGTTCAGCCTTAAACCCTGCTACCCTGCTTCCCATTCCTCTTGAACCCCCAGAACATTCCTGCTTAGAGATTTTGGAAGAGGCCACTGCAGTTAGGCCAGAACTCTTTGATTCTCTACTATCATCTTCAGATCACAACTGGAACATTGATGAAAGTAGCTACATCTGAGGTGGCCACCAAAATGCAGGATATCCCATCATTACAAATACTTATACAATTGAGAGTACTCCTTTGTCATCTGACAGCTCCACTCAAAAGGCAGAGCTAATCGCTCTCATTAGAGCCTTACAACTAGCTAAAGATCAAAGACTCAACATTTATACTGTCTCTCAGTATGCCTATCATGTCCTATACTCCCACGCAACTATTTGAAAAGAGTGGGGACTTCTCACTGCTGAAGTTACTTCTGTCAAACATGCCAAGTTCATCAAACAATGCACGTAGGCAGCTCAATTACCCACATAGCTGTTATCTACAGCCAGACACAATAGCCCTTTCGGTGCCCAAGGAAATAACAGAGCAGATGAAGAGGCTGAACAGGCAGTGATACTTCCTTTTCCAGCTACTCAAGCCTGTTTCTTTCAAACACTGCCCCTAAACCACACAATTTATATGAGCAGGGGCTGTTTGAAACAGACCCTGGCTTTTCTACAAAGGCAAATGTATTTTTTGCCTTCTCAACAGGAAAACTCCATCCTTCACTACAGTCATAACTTAATTCATGTAGGAAGTTGATCTTTGAAAACCTTGTCTTTGCTCCTTTACTAATAGAACTTAGAAGAAAAATCAAAACAAATTACTAAGGACTGTTCTATTTGTCTACAGGTCCACCTTAAACCTCCATCTTCTCTTCCTACTGGTCAGCTCCGAGGACATCTCCCTAGGCAAGATTGGCAGTTAGACTTTACACATATGCACAAGGGATATAAATACCTTTTAACCCTAACAGATGTATTTTTAAGTTTAGAACCTTTCCCTACTAAAACAGAATGGGCCTCTGACATCACTTGAATTCTCCAGGAAACAATTCTCCAGTTTAGACTTCCAATTTCTCTCCAAAGTGATAATAGCACCATTTTTACATCTCAAATCACTCAAGTCTTAGAAGCCTTAAGTACCTCTTAATAATTACACTTAGCCTATTGCCCCAATCTTCCACAAAAATAGAAAAGGCTCACTCAGCTTACAAAGCTTTCTTTAGAACTAGATAGAGCTGGATAAACCTTCTTCCCTATGCTGTCTTCAGACTTGGATTTCCTCTAGACGGCCTTTATGTCTTTGCCTTTTTGAATGTATGCATAGGTGTTCTGTCCTCCTGTTGTCTCTCACCTCAGTGCCCCCACTCCCAGTGGACACTTACCAGCAGTCAGCTCACTCAACAACTCCTTCATAGAAAAGGACCTCAACATTTATAGTATGGATGTTGGGTTTTACTTAAGGATCCCTCAGGACAAACTGGGCCCCTCCAACCCTGTGGAAAGGTCCTTTCCAAATACGCCCACTGCAGTTAAATATCTAGATTCTAGAGATACATCTATCTCTCCTGACTAAACCTACTGATCTTCTGGAGGAAGCTACTTCCACCCACTGCAAACTCCCTGAAATCCACTGGCCTGTAGCTGCCAGCCCATCACTGATTCCACTGATTCAAACTGTAAGCTTCAATAACATGCTGTGGTATACATGGTTTCTTGTTTTCCTTGTCCTCCTTCTTATATTTCTATCTAACTTGTGTATCAGGTCAGCCCCTTTTTTGTCTACGGTGGGAACCCTAGTAATAATCTTACTTTCGTATTCCCCACCATGGGTGTTCTACCATATCCCTATTTGCCTATAGTCCAAGAGGCCCTCCAACTTCTTAAAACTGTGGACTTTCCTCAATCCTACACAAATTGAGTATGTGCCAAAATTTCTCCGCAAAAGGGAATTGTCACTATCGCTGTCCCTCTTCTTGAATGGAATCAGCTATAATATTATATAATGCCTTCATATCCTGATCACCTTGGGAGGGCTCTAAACCCAGCAAATTTGATCTGAGATAGGCAACCTCCCCTTAAGTTCTCTGCGCTGTGTAACAAAGCTAACCTTAATCTCCAGGTCCAAGGAGTAATGTTCACTACAGTAACCTAATCAGTTTATCTTGCCTAGGTCCTTTTGTGGGAAAGATTTCTGACCACTCACTGGCTTGCAGCCACACTTTCTATCTAGCTGCTAATCACATTTGGGTCAAACTGCCCACCTGACTCCCTTTCCATAACATACTTTCTTAAACCCAACAATGTCACTACTATTTGGACCCACACGAGCTATGGGAACCAGCATTTGTCCTCCATCCCTTCATGCCCCTTCAAGAGACATAACTTTTATTTCCAACCTAATAATATAAACAACCAGGGGGTGTTAATAATTGAGCACTCCTTAGGTACAAGATAGGATGGAATGCTAACATCCCTTCCTTCAATTGGGCACTTAGCCTCTCTATGGGAATCAGCATTTGTCCTCCATCCCTTCATGCCCCTTCAAGAGACATAACTTTTATTTCCAACCTAATAATATAAACAACCAGGGGGTGTTAATAATTGAGCACTGCTTAGGTACAAGATAGGATGGAATGCTAACATCCCTTCCTTCAATTGGGCACTTAGCCTCTCAACTATTCTTAAATATACCTTGTCTGCCTCTGTTGGCTGGAATGACTTTGGCTTCTACCTATGAGGGCTTTAGAATATGATAAGACTCACCTTAGAAAACCTTATTATATTATATTATATTATATCCAAAAATAGTTGTCTAAATCCCAAAAGTAAGACTTACTTGTCTTGTGGATAAAATGCTTATTTATTTCTCCAGGCAAGCTGGAAACTTGTGCTCTGGCATATATGTAATCCCTAACCTCCCTCTTACCAATGATACTATGCCCCCCGGCCCATTTATTCCTCATACCCTTGAATCAGGTGCAGTATCTTTATCATTATTATAATAATTGAAGTAATATACGGACTTGCTACTGACACAGCTCACTTACTTAATTTAATCTTTTTGGTGCAAAGACTGGCTTTAAAAACAAGTCAATTAGCTATGGAATCGGCTGGAAAAATTACTATTCTATAACAACAAATAAATTGCTTGGAGGGAGTTGTGTTACGAATAGATGAGGAGCTTTTGATCTCTTATCTGCCAGCAGAGGTGGCACATGTGCCATGTTCAAAGAAGACTGTTGTTTATTAATCAGAGAAAACACAAACTAAACTTTAAGACATTTTGAAAAAAGGCTAATGCATGTCAGAACAGAGAACTTCTGGTGGATTTGACAGGTGGGATTTCAAACTGTGTGTGGTCATCGTTCTCTTGGTTAACACCTCTCTTAGGACCCCTAATAGGTCTGTTGTTAGCACTCATTTTTAGACGCTATGTTTTTTGCTATTTAATAATGTTCATACAAAACCAAATCCACACTCTTGCTGTTTCCCTCTAACAAAACCCACCCTTCCTCTGCTCTGGTTTTTAAGGCTGACCCATTTAATCTGCTTCCCTTTTAATGACCCCCAACTGGACTCTCAGGTGGGGCCAACTCAGCAACAGCTGTAAGCAGTTACAGAAGAACAGACCATCACCCAAATACCCATTTTGGAGTCTGTTGATAAGAATATCCATTCTAACCAAAGACAGGGCGTAATGAAAAGATGGCATCGCTAATAATTAAACATATTAAAGTTAAAAAAAAGAGAAATATCACACCATATGACTGCCCCTTTGTTTGATTAACCACCCATGGCTTAACTTGACTTTGAGATGAACCAGCTGTGGCTCTACTCATTGTCTCTAAGTGTTTTGTTTTTCTTTTAAGTCATATATACATAGATCATGAATACATTTATGCCTTTGTGGGAGTCAATGTGTTGATTATTTTTACAAATTGGAGAGCTTACATCCTACTAATTAACATAGCTTTCACCTCATTTACTTAATCACAGTGTTAAGACGTTTGTGTTCAATACTTGATAGATTTGACTTGTACCCTTGCAATATGCTCCATAGGTGTGGTCCCACCATTAACTCTCCCTCTATCGAACCACCCCTCTTCTTCTCATCCCCCTCCCTTTCCCTCCTTAAAAAAAGATGGAGACTTTACCTCTTTTACGTTTACATGGATGGAACTGGAAAATATTCTTCTTAGTAAAGTATCTCAGGAATGGAAAAAAAAAATCCAATTTACTCGGTACTACTATAAAACCAATTTATAACCACTCACACTTTCATATGAGAGATGAATCACAACTATAGCCCAGGTCTCTAAGTGTTCTTACAGCACTTGAGAAGCACTGAGAAGACAGAAGTCACGGGATCCTCCCAGATGTCTGCCTGAACCACATTCCAAGAGGTCTGATAAAAGCCAGCCTCACACAGGTGAAACAAATCCCCCCTCCCCCCAACCACCTTTATCCTCAGGGCCGGTAATTCTTCTTTCTTTCATGTCATGATCTTTTTTTTGATTGGAAAGTAAAACTTAAAAAAAAAATCTATCCTAATGATTTGTATCAAGAATTCTTTCTCAGCCTGCTGCTGAGTTCCCACCCTAAGGGTTTCTAACGGCTATTTATGTATCACCAAGACAGCTAGTTAGTAGTAGGCTATTAGTAGTTAAATTTGGGGGAAGTCAAGTGACACTTGGATTTTCAACTGTGTGAGGGGTTGGCACTCCTCAGCCCCACATTGTTCAAGGGTCTACTTACTGGCTATCAGTACAGAATAAATTTCAGGTTATGTACCTGGTATTAACATAATGGTTTTAAAAGCCACAGGCTGTTCTTACCAATACTATACTAGCGTACTGAAGATCCTGAATTCAAAAAATCAGCAGGATACAAGGGGTTCTAAAAATACAATTTATTAGAATAAATAACAGTACTTTATTACAATTATAAAGAATTTTATTATTGAAGAAAATTATTGTAACTGGCAAGTTTTTCAAGGAAAAGCTACTTTAGGGCTGAAGAAAAGTTTTT
>CAUYRH010122017.1:0-30206 GCA_963574655.1 Perodicticus potto | reverse complement strand
GTGTGGAGAGGTCAGGTAATTACATACGAGGGCTGCCTGCGTAAGGGTTGCCACGTACTCTCCTCACATGTTCTTTCCCCATGACCCTCATGAAGAACTACTAAGCATCAATGTTTAACACATGCTTACTAGTGAGTGACTGACCTTATCTCATTCCGGAACACTGAGTTACTTGGGGGATTGCCCCCAAGTCACAAAACATCTCTAGGCTTGCCAGGAGACTGTCCTGTTCTCAGCGTTTCCTTTTAATGTGATAAGAATCAGTAACTGTCCTTTGCAAGCATGGTGTCCATTCCTCTACAGAGGGGCTCTTCTACAAATGGAACTTTACCCTGGAAGTGAGAACAATGTAACCTAAATATGTACCCTCACATTAATTTGAATAAAGTTTAAAAAAAGAAGTAAAAGGGAAAAAAAAATTCCATCATCTTCTGTAACTTTGTAAAATCGTCACCACCGCAGCCCATCCTGCGTGGGCAGTGGCAGACTCGCCCTCCTGCTCAGATTCAGACTCCAGTGTGTTGCTGGTGAGATGGCTTCTCTGTCCCACACACCCCATCACACCGACCCTGTCCTTGCCCATCCGTAGCCTTCCTCCTCTACAGCCCTGAGCGCCCGGGCCCAGCCCGCTGATGTGGCTCCAGACTGCTCCTTTCCTCCTGATTTCCCCAGCAAGTTCAGTCTATACACTGCCACTAGATTGCTTTCTCAAAATTTCTATTTCAAAATGTATTCCTCTCTTTAGAAGCATCTCGTTGCCCCATCTTGCCCGGAACTAAGATCTGACGCCTGTGGCTTGACATCATAGGCTTGTTGCCCCTGAGAACCAGCCCCTCATCGCAGGTCCCTGAGCCTGGCACAGTAAATACCTGTCTCGCAGCTGTCCCTCCGTGCCCCGCAGCACACGCTGCCCACTGCCCTCTGCCCTGCTCAGGCCACTTGCCACTGTGCTTCTCACGCTTAATGCTAACGAGACTGGTATTGTTAAAATTTCTGATCTTTTATAAAATTCAGTATAATTAATGATTAAGTATGAAAAAATGAAAAACATATGCCCAGTACAAGCCCCTCCTGTACTGTCATTGCATTTGGGGCCACAGACCTCTGATTGCCGTGAGTCGGCTTCTCTGCTTCGTCCTCACAGGCTCGTCCTGGACCACTTAGGGCTGATCCCAGTCCACTGTCCACTGTGAAATAAGAGGAAACGAACTGTTGACCTACTAAAATGTCTACACCTGAGGCCGACTGGCATTTTCAGTAAAAATCAAAGTAAATATTTTAGGCCTCCGGCCACAGGGGTTCTGTCACAACTGCTCAGCCTGCCGAGACCACCCGTGTCTGTGGTGGCACCTTCACCATACACACATAAACCCGTGAGGCTGGACTCCAGCAGGCTGTGTGGACAGAAGTGGGCAGGGATGGACGTGGCCCGCAGGCTGTGCGCAGACAGCCGGCGCCCGGCCTGCTCCTGGGACGCCCTCCTGACTGCTCCACTCACATCTCCTCGGGTTCTTCAGTGCCACCCATCACTGCAGGGGCACAGTGCCTTCAGAGTATTGTGGCGTGACACCACTGTGACTGTGCTCGGCCTCCCCTGCCCCCTGCAGCCCCTGGTCCCCACGATGTCCCTCAGGCCACGCAGTCCTTGCTCTGTGCACTGCGCGCCCCCAGCCGGCTCACATGGTGTACACTGTCTTCTAGGTTTCTGCTCCCCATCCCTGGATGACTCACTGCCTGAGGGACGCGCACCCACCTCTCTGTTCAGACAGTGCACCAGCAGGAGAGGGAGCCAGGAGGAGCCGTCATTCATTGCCCCTGGAGACAGGGTCTGCCCAGATGTGTATGAGGAGGTGCTCACACTGGGCAGAGCTTGGTTCCCTCAACTTGTTCATATCTGCAATTCAAAGAGAATATATGTAGTTGTCTGCGTCGTGTAGACTAGAGAAGGCATTTGGAGATAGTTTCAGTAAATTATCTTAACCAGTCTAAAAATATTTCTGAACTGTCAACCAGAACACAGGAGCCTGTATTACTTGAAACCATTTTGCCATCATTTTGACAGGTGGGGGGAATGGCACCAGCTTCATCTTCGCAGGTGACCAGAGCTGCTCAGCCGTGGTTAAGTGGCTGCGTGGCCGCTGGCAAGGGTGGGCATGGCCATGGTGCAGGAGGCACCACGTGGTGGGGCAGCACCAGCAGTGGGAAGCTGTGTGCATCACCTGTGTGCAGCTTCCTCATGGCCCAAAACAAAGCAGACCGCAAGATATGTACTAAGAAATCGCATCTGGGTCGTCCTGGCAGTATTTGCAGTGTGCCAGCCAGTGCCCTGGAGCTGGTGCTCGTTGTCAGGCCATGGCAGGTACAGCACAAGGGAAAACTATTGGAGAGAGCTGGGAAGATCTCCTCGCAGCAAGATGCCAACATACACCTGTCAGAATGACCAAATCCAGAACATGGACAGTGAAAAGCCAGCGTTTGTATGGGTGTAAGTGCTCAGTTTACTTAGACCAGGTATTAGGAGTAGAAATTATGTGTAAGAGAGTGTTGAGCTTTATAAGAAACTGCCAAATCGTCTTCCAGAGTTGCTGTGCCATTTTGCATTTCCGCCAGCGCCGAGGAGCAGTGGATACTGCCCCACATCCTCTGCTCCCGTCCCAGGGAGCGAGAAGATTCGATTCGCTCCCTCCCCATCCCAGGGAGCGAGAAGATTCGGTCCGCTCCCTCCCCAGGGATCTCGAAGGAAGGACAGCAGAGCTCCGTCAGTGTCACGTGGAGAATCTTCACTAACAGAGGCCCGTGTTCTCCGTGTCCTTGTTTGCCATGAGGAGACAGTGAGGGAAGCAGTGCACACGGAGTTAGCGTACAGAGGAGGCGTGAGATGTGCTCTGAGGCACATTTTTAAGTATGGAGACTCCCAAACTTGCTGCTAAAGAAGCACGTGGCTGGGCACAAAACCACTTCATCAATCCTTGAGAAACAGCTGTTAATGTCTGTCTTCCTTGCTAGACCCTGGCTGTCGAGTGTGGAACGTGGCGTTCATTCATTCACACTCCGCACCCAGCAACCCCGCCTGGAAGCCCGTGTCTTGGCCGCCTGCCTGCCGGGCACGTCAGCAGCTGTCACGGATGGCACCTGTGGGGTTGAGAAACGCACACTGGGTGTCCACGGTGAGCCCTTACAGGGTCTGACACTCTCTCCAATGATGTGTGTTTCCCGCTCAGTCCCTGGTGCAGCAGGGCAGAGATCAGGATGGGAGGGTCCAACTGAGCGCGCGGCACCAGCATGAAGTGACATGAAGAAGCCCGTGTGTCAACCACTGGCCTGTGACAAGTGGCTTTAGCACAGTTCTTTTTTTTTTTTTTTTATGTTCACACTGGTAAGTTAAGATTTTATTGAACACAAAACCACTTACAGACACCAGAAAATATATTTAACGCATAGCATGAAATTAAATTATTGACTTTAAATGGACAGAAACCATGTTGAGTAATCTTGCTAAAAAGGAAACTGGTCTTAGGCTAGAGGCTGGAGGAGCTTTCCAGTACAGAGCTGCTGTCTGTGGGTGTTAGGTGTGAACGGCTCTGTGATGTGACCACCCCCAGCTGCCTCCCGATGGCCCTCCTGCCTCCTTACAGCGTAGTGTGGACACAGGCTCTGCCCTCTGCTCGCCGCTGACCACCCTTGCCTTGGTTTCTGATGGCTGGATGGAACTTTGGCCATGCGTCCCTCCTGTCCTGCGTGTGTGTCTGGACGTGTGTCCCAACTGTCCTGCGTGTGTCTGGACACGCATCCCAACTGTCCTGCATGTGTGTCTTGACACGCGTCCCTCCTGTCCTGCGTGTGTGTCTGGACATGCCTCGCAACTGTCCTGTGTGTATATCCAGTCACACGTCCCTCTGTCCACGTGAGCATCTGACGACACATCCCATTGTATCTTGCAGAGCTGCCGAAACTGGAGGGCAGCAGTGGACCTCTGTGGGCGCCTCCTCACAGCCCACGGCCAGGGCTATGGCAAGAGCGGGCTGCCCACCAGCCACACAACAGATTCACTGCAGGTGAGACACTTTTTGGTTGCTATACTTTTATTTGGCCTACAATAGTTTGGGGACACGGAGGAGACCCTGACCTTTCATGCCAGTAAAAATAATTTGAGAACAAAAAGAGAATGACTTTTTTTTTTTTTTTGAGACAGAGTCTCACTATGTCACCCTAGGTCGAGTGTCATGGCCTCACAGTTTATAGCAACCTCAAACTCTTGGGCTCAAGCGATTCTCTTGCCTCAGCCTCCCAAGTAGCTGGAACAACAGGCACCTGCCACAGTGCTGTTGCAGTTGTCATTGTTGCTTAGCTGGCCCAGGCTGGGTTTGAACCCACCATCTCGGTGTATGTGGCCAGCACCATAACCACTGTGCTACCACCGAGCCAAAAAAAAAATGACTTTTCATAATCTGAGCTTAATCTCAGTATGAAATTACCCTGCTTCTTCCTTTCTTAATTTTGCTGTTTCTCTTAGCCCATGGGAACTGGGATTCTCACTCCACGCTGTCTTGCCAGAAGTTTGCTGCAGGGCATTCGGCGAGATGGGGTGTGGCTGAGGTTGGCAGGTGGTTCCTTGTCTAGTTGGGAGTGGCAGCTGGCCCAGGTTCCCTGGTGTGTCTGGGCCTGGGGGAAACCAGGGACATGGGTGGTGCGTCTGCACCAGCTCCCTGTGCTGTGGCTTCGCTCTTCCTGGTATGATAGTACCACTTGCTCTAAAATTTACAAGATTAAAAGGAATGCATAAAACAGAGTTATGAACAAAAGGAAACTTCTCTGGTGAGAAGGAACAACTACAAGTTTATAAATTCTTGCTTTTTTCTGGGGCAGTTGTTTCAGCCATTACTCTACCTTACAGGGGACTCCCCAGAACTAAACAGATCACCAGACTCTGCAAAACTGTGAAGAGCTTCGGAAAGGGATGAGTCTGGGGAGAGCTGTTGCTGTGGTTATTTCAGACAGGCTCCTTTTTCTGCAGTGTCTTCCCCGAAGAGTGGACGGAGCACAGGAAGATAAGAGCAGCTCTGGCTTTAGACACATGTCTCCCCCCTGCCCCCACTGGTTCACCAAATCCTAGGTTCTTTTTCTTCAAACCCATCACTATCTCCCGTTCAGGCCTCCTGGGAATGCTGCTTCAGCCTCCTGTGTGCACTTACTTCAAGTCTGTCCGTACCTTCGCTCAGCACACTGCCCCTGAGGCAGTCTCACATGCTGTTCTGGTCATCCTGCGTCCCTGCTGAGTAACCCCAGCTGCGCAGGAGGCCGAGGCGGGGGGATCACGTGAGCCCAGGACTTGTGGGCGATAGTGCTCTGTGCTGATGGGGTGTCCACGCCGAGTTCCACATCAGTGTGCTGACCTCCTGGGAGTGGGTACGGAAGGAGGATTGGCCTGATTGGAAACCGAGCAGGTCAGACACCGTGAGCAGCTTCCCACTGCCTGACAAACGGCGAGTCATCTCCTCCTAGGCTGTGTTTTAACCCTCCAAGGCATGGCCGTAAGGAAATGCCCAGTGATAAGAACGTGCGAGCCGGGCACAGTGGCTGCACCTGTAGGACCAGCTGCCTGGGAGGCCGAGGCAGGAGAGTTCCTTGAGCCCAGGAGTTCAACCTAGTAAGCCCTGGGCAACCTAGTAAGACCTGATCTGTTAAAAAGAAAAAAAAGACCATTTCATTCAGCTGCTTCTTATCTTTTAGTTCTGTTACTTGCTATATATGATTTTTAGAAATTCCTTTTACCTCATTTTTAAGCTTATTTCAATTTTTAATTGATAAATAAAAATGTTATGTGTTTATTATGTGAAACACAGTATTTTAAAATATGTAGACATTGTGGAATGGCTAAATCAAGCTAATTAACATACACATTTCCTCACATAACATTTTGGGGCTTTTTTGTAATAAGAAATTTAAACTTTCTCTCAGCAGTTTTTAAGGGTGCCACACATGGCTGTTACTGTGGTGGCCGCGTTGTGCAGCAGACGCCTGAACTCATTCCTCCTTTTCAGCTGAAATCCCATGTCCTTTGACAGCATCTCCCAGATAACGCCCCCCCCCCCCCAGCCCCTGGTAACCACCCTTCTGCGCTCTGTTCCTACGCGTTGAGCTTTTTTAAATTCCACACAAGTGAGAATGTGCAGCCTCTGCCTCCCTTCTCCTGGCTTGTTTCACACCACGGGAGGCCCTCCAGCTTCGTTCCAGATATCACAGACGACAGGGTTCCCTTCTGTAAGATTGAACAGTGTTCCACTGTGCATGTATATCACATTTTCTTACCCTTTCACCCATCGATGAATACTTAGCTTCATTTTTCTCATCAGTAAGTTGACATTGAATCAGGTCATATTTAAGATGCCTTGTAATTCTGAAAGTCTCTGGCCTTGGAGCTCCCTGATGTGAATTCCCACCATCTTCCTCAATGCACTTTGCGTGCTGGCCACTTGGGAGCTCACTGTGCACAGGCCCTTCCCGTGCTGGCCACTCCCGGCACCTGTAGGTCCTTCCTTAACCTGTGGCCTCTGGAAGTTCTGCACCCTTGGGACAGTACTCAAGCACGGTCCCGCCCTGCTCTCCTGCCCCACCCTCCTCCTGCCAATTCCCAATTCCCAATTCCCACCATCATTCCCACTCCCCAGGTGATACATGCTCTTTTGGAAAGGGCTGTGCTTGCTCGTCTTCAAAATATATAGTGTAGTGCTTTGCACACACAGTCTGCCCAACATATATTGTTTACTTAACTGAGTAAACAGTAATGTAAAATTGCTTACATTGTTGTTACTAAGCCCTAGATGGATTTTACTTTTTTCTTTTTTGTTGGAGATAGGATCTTGCTGTATTGCCCATGCTGTACTGGAACTCCTGGGTTCAAGTGATCTTCCTGCCTCAACCTCTCGAGTAGCTAGGACTAAAAAGGGCATGTGCTCCTGTGCCCAGCTTCAAGAGTGTTTTTATAAACATGGTTATGCAAAGCTACAAAGATAGAAAGTTAGGTTCACCCCATTTTAATATGTTAGAGATTTACCTCTGATATAAATCAGTAAGGATTAGGAATTTCTGAACTTGATACATGCAGATAACCTGCTTTTCCACTATATTTTGTGTTTTTAGCTTTGGTTTGTGAGGCTGGCACTACTGGTGAAGTTGGGTCTTTTCCAGAATGCGGAAATGGAATTTGAACCCTTTGGAAATCTTGATCAGCCAGACCTTTATTATGAATACTACCCTCACGTGTACCCTGGGCGCAGAGGTGAGACAGTGACAGTCAGTGTTTGTACACTTGCATGTATTTTGCTATGCTTTGGTTTCCTGTTTTCTTTATTTACCCATGCCTAAAAGAAAATCACGTTAAGTACCTAGCAATAAGCTTTGACTTACAGCTTGATCTCACCCAGCTTTATAAATACCCTGCCCTACAAGTACTCACTGAGGCCATCGTTCGTTAATTTAACACCCGTTGTCAGGCACCTGCTATGTTGAAGCAGCATGACTCGCTGCAAGGGCTTGGGCGGTTGACTTTCGAACAAGTAGCTTTCATCATGTACCTGTGTGTGCATATAAATGAAACAATAGCTTCCCAAAACAATACTCCTCTTACCATGTGACACACACTGTAATGTTTTCTGTTAGTCTCATCTGATTTAATTTAGTTTGAAAGTCTGCTTATGACCCACCCACTAGGTCACAACTACTGTCTGAGAAACAAGCCACAGCGTAGGGTAGTTCTACGAGCGTGGCAAGAAGTAAGGGGGGCAGATTATGAGACCTCCTGCCCCACTGAGAGCCTCCAAGTGGGTCACGCAGCCTTCACAAAATAGAAAACAGCCTTGGAAGGGTGTCTCCAGAGATGCAGTGCAAGCTCAGTCATTGAAAGCGGGGCCCTGCTGGCAGACTGACTCGTGAACCTCCACAAGTTGTTTGATGCTTCTGTCCCCAGTATCCTTAGTGGCAAAATAGGTGATAATCCTGCTGCTTCCATAAAGGTTGTCATGAAGACAAATGGATGTCATGTATGTCACTTCTCTGAAACAGTGGCTGACACATAGTAAAAATTACTGCATTTATTGTTTTTCTTAGTCTATTCTGAATTAATCAGCAACAAATTAGACTCATATTGCCATGTTTTTGTAAGATCTAGTCAATATTTGTTAGATTCTCAGTGAAGCTGCAAAAAGTTGTCAGGGAAGTTAGAGGCTAACTGAAGGTAGGAAATGTGCAATCGTGACCGTACTAGGGTGGACAAAGGCCTGATTAATAGCAAGAGAACAATAGCTTTAGAAGTCACAAAACTGTATGTCAACATCTTTTGTAACTTGGTTGATGTTAGTAGGTAAATAGATGAACCGTGAAGGCTAGAAATAAAAGCAAATCTTTCAGCTTCTTTTTGTGTTTCTTCCTTAAAACTTGGATCCGGTTTCCTTGGAAGGGGTATAGGAAAGGACGGAGTCAGCGTCCTCTGTTCCAAGCTTTGTCTTCATCAGCTAACTTTTCACAGCATGGGATTGGCAGGAACTAGGCTGTATTATGCTGAGTTATCCCCGGATGGAAGAGGATTTTTATCATTTTTGGATGCTTTTTGACCTTTAGCCTCATTGGTAAAGGAACATTTCTTCCTTTTGTCTAAGGGAATTTACCCCTGATATTATAGAAAAGAAAAATGTTAAAGGCAACCTCAATAGCTAAAATGGTGCATAAACTGAGATTGTCTTGGCTGGGCTGGCATGATTACCGGAGGTGAACCAGACAAGCAGGACCTGCCTCTGTTATCTACGGACCTAGACTCCACCATCACCCACAGACATAGACCTCAGCCTCGATTTGTGGCACTTCCTATACCCAGTGGCCTGTCAAGCCCTGTCAGCCTTCCGCACAGCCAGGGGAGAGCAGAGCGGAGTCAGGACCCACATGCAGGAGGGTGCTCAGACGCAGAGCCCGTCTGCCGGGGCACGGCCAACAGGGGGAAGGAGTGAAGTCAGAGGGGTTCTGGGACTTTCCAAAGGGCCCCTCACTGACACCGCTGGCCTGGTTGGATAAACACATCTTTATTTCCTTCAAGGATGGCTCTCCTCTCCACAGCCAGACCTGAGCACTGTCACTGGGGAGCAGGGTTTACCGTCTTCCATCCCCAGCAGCACATCTGGTCTGCGTGCCAGTTCACCCATCCATTCCGTCCCCACACATAGGTGATTCCCATACCCCTGTGCATTTGGAGAGATACTGCCACCCTGCTTATTCGGGAAATACTTCTCTAGCTTGTAAATTACTAGGTCCCCTAACTCTGTCATCACCACTTTGTAGCTAATAAAGGGTCATCTTGTGCACACCACGTATAAGGCCTTGAGGAAACTTCTGGCCCCAAAAGAGGGGTGTGTCTGTCCCTTCTCAGTCATCATGCTGAGGAGGGGAGGGTGCCAGGTGTTCCTACCTGGGGACAGTCGTCATGCTGAGGAAGGGGAGGGTGTCAGGCTTTCCTACGTGGGGAGGCTTGGGGATGTTTCTGCTTCATCAGTTGTGCCTGGTGGCTTTGGTTTCAAGAGACACTGTTCCCGTATTTTGTGTAAGAGGGCAGCTACGTTTTCCTTCAGCATAAATAAGCATTTTCCTTCTCATACTGATAGCAGCCCTGGCACCTCCTCTCCAGCCCTGCCCGGAGTGTGCCCACCTCATTCATACTCACAGGCCAGACTTTGGACCCCCATCTGGACCTAGGAAATGGCAGCTGATTTCAGTGGTGTTTTGTCTGCTGCCGTCAAAGAACTCAGGGCTTTGAGCACAAAGGTCCATGTCCTACTGGTGCTAAACTCCCAGAAGCCCATAGCCCGTAGCTTCATGAGGTGCTGGGGTCTGTTCCTGTCGAGGGTCACAGGAATGTGCATCCGAGTGACTGTGATGCGTCAGCTGCTTCTGAAGGATCAGCAAAACTAAAGGCAGGTGTTGCCTCTGGTGGCCTAGCCAAAGCCTGCAGCGCCCATCTGTTCCCAGCCATCGCCATCCTGAATGCTTAACATCCCCTGTGAGTCCCATTTTAGAGCATACTGAGGACTCTGCTGCAGTGTTCACCTGTCTTTAAGAAGAGAAGTTTGACAGAGACGATACCAAGCTTCCTTTAAAATAATAAAAATTCATAGGTTCAGGTATAGGACTATGTCTTCCTTCTGCTTCTCTGTGAGGACGTGTTACCCAAGGGTGTGCAATCCAGTCTAGAGAGTGTCTTCTGATTCTGCCTGAAATTAAACCACATCGGTACCCGAATAAAGAGAAGGGAGTAGCTATGCATCATTAAGCAGCTAATTTAAATTAAGAAATGGACATAAATCATACATGTGCTTTAGCTAAAGTGTATTAACATTCATCTACAACCACACGCTGAATGTTTACTAATTCTTCTCGTTTTGTGGTGTAACAAGCATAAATGTAGAATTTTGATTCATTCATTTAATCTTCACTTGCAGTGCATAAACAAAGTAAGTTGTGAAAACGTGCTTCTAAAAGGAGTCTGTAAGGATATAAACAAATAATTTTTATGATGAGCTTTCATATATTTCATTTAAATATTGGGCATAGTTTTTACCCCTTCAGAGTATTTATAACAAGACATATAATGAATCTTGTGTAAAATATAAAGGTTTTTTTTTTTAATTTTCATTCAAGACAGGAACAGTATTATGGCTGATATATTTCTCTGATATTTCTATCAATTTCAGTCAGTTACTTTCAGCTTCCCTCAAAAAAAGGGGGGACAGGTTTGCTTCCTGATACTTCGCGCTGTGTTTTAGTTGGTTGGTTGGAATCCCGCGTCCTGTGCCCAGAAGGATCAGGCAGGACGGAGTGTGGAGGAGGCCCAGCTCACTGACCCAAGGCTGCGGTCAGAGCTGCAGGAGATCGTCCCTGCTCACCTCCTCTCCGCCTCCTCACTCTGTCCCTGGCTCATTCCCCCTGGTCCCAGGGCCCAGGGGTAGGGAGAAGCCACGCCGGGCTCTGTGGCCTGAGGGAGGCGCCTGGCAGCCAGGGCTGCTGTTGAGAAGTCAGCTGCTGAGGGCTGCAGCAGACTGTCCACATCTCATTAGCTGGTGGCTCCCTGGGTCCCTGCAGGACACACGTGCAGACAGGACAGCTTTAATGACCTCAGCCCGGCACATCAGAGTTAAATGCAGCACCTGAGCCCTCCACCCGTAGGGCTTTGGGAAACTCAGGAGCGGGGTTGGTCGTGCTGGTGGGAGATGTCAAAACAGCAAGAATAAAACAGTTTCAGGAAACGTGCTGTTAGCCGCGGTCTTATCTCTAAGAGTGGAACTTGGGTTGCAGAGCAACACCATCCACCGCGTGTCTGTGGGGACGGAGGAGCAGATAAATGTGTCCTGAAGTGTTTTTCCTGCTCACATCTCTGCGATGTGGAAACCGGGCCCGTCTGTGGGTCCTTTCTAACCATAGCTGAGACAGCGCTCTTTAGCTACACAGGAGGCCACGTTCCGCCCAGGTTGAACCGTCTATGCACATTCATTTATTTTACCTTTTTTTTTATTATTATTTTAATAGACTTTTAAATACAAATATTTTAACACTCAAGACAACGATAACCCTTCTTCATCTTGGCTCCAGACCTTTTTGTAGTAAATGTAAGTGTCCATCACTGTTCCAGCCTAGGGGGCTGCTCCCCACGTCCACCCCTCCCGGCAGCAGGCACACCGCAGATTTGTGCAGTGTCCTTCCAGAGCCTGTTTTCAGACACCCAGAAGTACAGACATTTACACACGTATGTCAAGAACTGCCTTGACATACTTTTTAAAGGTAATTCACAAATGCGTCTTCCTTCATTGTGCTTTATCTTTTCCCACTAAAACCTTGCTCCTGTCCATCCAGGTCCACATGGATGAACAATTAGGATCGTTCCAGTCTGAGGGTCTTAGGAGTCATGTGTTATAAACTCCTTGTATGTCTCTCATGGGACACAGGTTCAAGTGTCTCTGAGTATAAATTAAATTGTGGGGTTGCATGGCATTTGGATTTTCTGTGTTACAAGCAACAGCCCAGTTCCTTTCCAGAGCGTCAGTGTTCATTTCCACTCCCACCAGCAGCGTGTGTGGTTCTGTCCCCTGCTGTATGTCCGTCACTGCCCGCTGTCAGACCTGGTGGGTCTGAAGTTCCAGCTCTTGTCATAACTTACATCGTTCTGATTTCTACCCAGGTTCTTGTGTCCTTTTGCTGGAGTTTCTCTTCTGGGACTCTCTCTCTCATAATGTCAGCCGCTGCTTCTACTGGGTTAACTTTTGTTTGATTTTTTGAGGTTCTTTCTATATTTTAGGTATTTGATACTTTGTTATGTATTTTTAGAATGTTTTCCCACATTCTAGGCAATAATTGTTTTCAACCCTGAAAATACTAATTTAAAAATACCAACATATTGATTTTGGTTTGCCAAGTAACACATTTTAAGAATACCATCTTGATTCCACACACTGTTATACCAGGAATGATAAACGGACAGAAATAATAAACTGATGCAAATACTCTTATGTCATGGCCTGGTCGGTTGAGGAAAGTGAGGGCATCTGTGAACCACTTTCTGGAGCACTTTCCTAGCTGAGCTGCTGTGCCCTGCTCAGACCGGCTGCTGGGCATGGAGAGGGCGCCTGTGCCACAGCCCACATGAGTCTCTTCACCTGGAGCCCCCAGGGCCCTGAGACAGCCCCAGCACTGCCCGACCGTGTTCCCCGTCTCAGGCACCCTCCCCTGGTGTGCCCTAGCTTCTTGATCCCCCTGCTGCTCGGCTGTCTTCAGCAGGAGTGAAATGGGATGAGCCATCAGCTTAGCCTCCCACCCACTCACGCTTTGGCCCTGCAGACAGACAACCCTCGGCCTCCCCACACACCCTCAGCTGGTCGTGGTCCCTGCTGCCTCAGCCTCCCCGGCCCCCTCCCCCGAGGCTATGGCCGTCCCACCCCAGGGGGGAGAAGAAAGTGGCAGGATCTTTGGATACCAGCCTTTGCCCAGCACCAAAAGCATTTTTGTTTTTGTCGGTTTATCTTAAATGATGACAACTTCAGAATTACCTGCGTGTTAGGGCTTTAAAATACCTTTCCAGAAATCCTGCAGGGTTCCTTGTTTGAGAATCATTCCTCATTTGCCTGTAATAGCCCTCTTTAGTTTTCTTTTAACTATTTTTTATTTATTACATTAGAACAGGTTGTTTCTCCCACTGTATGGTTTGTCTTTTTGAAGATTTTTTTTTTTTTCAATTTTAGAGATAGTGTCTTACTCCCCTGGAGTACAGTGGTGTCATCTGGATCACAGCCATTTCAAAACTCCTGGGCTCAAGCAATCCTCCTGCCTCAGCCTCCATGGATAATATTATTAAATCATCATTGTATTGTATTATGAACCAGAATTGATACAGAATTATTAACAAATGTCCATAGATTACACTGGGGTTCACTCTTGTGTTGTACACACTGTGCTTTTATCTACAAAGGGAATCTCCATCCCTGACATTGTTAATTTCACCTTCTTTTAAGACAACTAAATTTTCCCAGACCCCCACCACCATCTTTTTAATCTGTTGTTTGAAATTTCCCCTCTTGTTCCAAAAAAAAGAGTCAAGATAACAGTGGGCAGGTAAGACTTACTTAGTTCTTGGAATTGTTAAAGTACCACTCTGGGCCGTGTACAATGGTCATGCCTGTAATTCCAGCTCTCTGGAAGGCTGAGACAGGTGGATTGCCCTGAGCTCACGGGTTCAAGACCAGCCTGAGCCAGAACGAGACCCCTGCCTCTAAAAATAGCCAGGCATTGTGGCAGGCGCCTGTAGTCCCAGCTACTTAGGAGGCTGAGGCAAGAGACTCGCTTGAGCCCCAAGAGTTTGAGGTTGCTGTGAGCTATGATGTCATGGCACTCTACCGCGGGTGACAAAGTAAGACTCTGCCTCAATAAAAAGTAAAAATAAATGAAGTACTACTCTGCTTTAAACTGTTCACTTGAACTTCCCATGCAACTGGAGGAGTATGTGGCCAGAAGCTTTTTCTGTTAGAAGTACAACATTTTGATTTATCTTCAATATTTTGTTTAAGAAACACATTACTGTGTTCACTTTTGATTATTAGATACAGAGTGACTTAACATGAAATCTTATTTTAGAACTTAATTCGCGCAGATTACCGTCAAATCCAACTACACTAATGTGCAGACCCTTAGATAACTAGGTGTTCACTCACACCCTGTTAGCTGTCCGCCCTCTGCACCGAGGGTCCTCACACCCCGTTAGCTGTCCGCCCTCTGCACCGAGGGTCCTCACACCCCGTTAGCTGTCCGCCCTCTACACTGAGGGTCCTCGCAGGGTCTTCATTCCTTTGCCACCCTCCCTCCTGAATTGTGAGATGCACATTTCGAGTTCCCAAATTAAATACTGTTTTTTGTCAACGTATGACCATACATGATAGCTGTGTGTGTCTGATTTTATTTTCCATGACTAAATTAATTCACCTCTCAGAGCTCACTCCCTCTGCCCAAGTCTCATCTCCATTCTGTGTTGTTTTGTACCAGAGCTCTCGAGCACTTAACTGCCAGACCCGTTCTTTCTACTTTACTCCTTTGGGCAAGGCCTGTTAGTTAATCTTACTGCTTTTCTCCTTGCTTATTAATGTTATGAAATTTGACATTTCTGGCATTTTTATTAAGAACAGACTATTAGGCTCGGCGCCTGTGGCTCAACAGGCTAAGGCACCAGCCACACTTGAGCTGGCAGGTTCGAATCCAGCCTGGGCCTGCCAAACAACAATGACGGCTGCAACCAAAAAAATGGCCGGGCATTGTGGCGGGCGCCTGTAGTCCCAGCCACTTGGGAGCCGGAGGCAGGAGACTCATTTGAGCCCAGGAATTGGAGGTTGCTGTGAGCTGTGATGCTACAACACTCTATCCAGGGTGACAGCTTGAGGCTCTGTCTCAAAAAAAAAAAGAACAGACTATTAAATTTCAGTATAGGGTTCCATTTTTAACTTTAGAACACCCAAATGAAGGCCTTTTCTTAACCTGTTTTGCCCACAGGAAGTTTTGCAGTGAAATTCCAAATTTGTCTTTGCTGATCAATGAGCTGGAACGGAAGTCAGACCTGGATCAGAAGTGCTGGAATGGGGCTCACTGAGGGGGCGTGTGACCCAGTCCTGAGTTGGTCTTCATGCTTCATGGCTCTGGAAACCTCAGTGGAATGAGTCATTTAAACAATAAATATTTACAATAATTTTTCTCTTAAGACTGCATCAGCATATATTTTAAATGTACAATGTAGCATGGAAGTGGAAGGTGACTTGCGGGTTCTGAGTGGGGCGCTGTGTTCTTGGTAGGACACCACTATGCTCAGGACAGTGGCCACGGCATTAAAAAGTGAAAGGAGGGGACCAAGGGCATGGCCTTTGCCCTGGCTGCCTGCTCCGTCCTGGTGGAGAAAGGACCCCCCCGCAGACAGGCAGAGACAGAGGGCGGTGTCTAGGGAAATAAATAGAGCACAGCAATCCCAGCAGAGTTTTTCCTAACTTGAAAATAGGATGCAAATGGCACATTTCTGCATCTGGGCCTCACTAAAGGAGTGAAGCTGTTAAAATTGGGCACAGGGGACGGTGGGATCCTTTGAGCGCATTCTGTGTGCCAGGCAGCACGGGCTTCCCCCTGCCCAGCTCAGGTTTCACGGCAGCCTGGCCGGTCCGAGTCTTCCTGGTTTGCACAGAAGCTCCAGATGTGCCACAGTCTGCCCGGCACAGACAGCTGGCAAGTGGCAGAAAGGGCCGGCCCGCTGACGCGGAGCTGGAGCAGCCCCCTTTCTTCCCTTTCATTTGTCACTGCCCAGCACTGAGGCCTGGCAGTTTCGACACATTTCTGTCCTCTGTAGTGGCAGTATGGATTTTCAGCATGACAGGGGACTGTCTAAAATAAATTTTGTAGGAGTATTTTCATTTAATGTTTTCTAAATGATTAATGAGAACACTTCTACAGTATTTATAACAACCTAGCTTTTGGCAAGTCATGACTGTATGTGGGAATCTTCCAGAGAGAGATATCCACAAGGAATTATTTTTCCTTGCAGATATTGACTAGCCCCTTTCTTTCCCTGAGGCACTTTCTCCCCGCAGGAGAAAGACAGGCCGGGGCTGGTGGGGAAGCTGTGCATATTTAATCTCAGTGACAGCTCTCCCCAGCATGAGGGACTTTACTGACACTCCCACTGTCACTCTTCAGAGACAGCTGCCTTTGGCCACCGAGAGAATCATCGTAAAGGTACTTACATGTGCATTTATTTAAAACCAACAATCTGAGCTATATTGAAGCAGGTTCTGTGTATATTTTATTAAAGAGAAGGAATGGCGTCCTGGAGGACAGTGACCACGCCTCTCACCTTGTGTTTGGCAGTGAGTCTTTGTTAAATCAGCACATTCTATCTGGAATTAGTAGACAGTGTTTCTACACATGCTGTCATCTCTTATTTTGAGTCTATGAACAGCATAATTTTTTTAGGTAGGGGTGTTTTTCTCTCATTTTATTTCCTTCATTTTCCTTTTTTTGTATGTATGTGTGTTCCTTCATATTTTTTTCTTTAAGATTATTAATCTATGCAAGAATTTTTCAGTGACACAGGTTACTGAGAAGGAAGCATTTTTCCTGCTTCAGTCTCTGCTTTGTTCCAACATTTCTAAGAAAGACACAAATATGGGGCTGTGTGTTTGAGAAAGAGGGGAGCCAGGGCTCCCTGTCACTGCCATCTGACCTTGTTTCTGTGTTCCGCCTGGGGAAAGTCCAGTTTCCAAGGTACAGTCAGGGGAGGCCTGTTAGGATCACTGGCTGCTTCAGACGGGCCTGTGGGGCTGCATTTCAGCAGGTTCTGATGAGTTAGGACTAGGGGATGTTTGTTTACCTGGTAAACAAGGACTGGATTAGGCCTTTAATAGTTTCTAACACCAATGGCTCTGTACAGTGGTTAGAGTACGTGGTTGGTTTTTTTAGCAAAGCCATAGAAAAGTGGATGGTAATTTGATGAATATTATAAAAAAAGTATTTTCTATATGGAATGTGTAGTTTCAAAGTTCACAACTTTGAATAAAATACAGCTTATTTTTACCCTGAAGTGAAAAGCAGACTAAAGAAAGTTATTTTAATTAACTGCATTTGCAAGCTGGTAGGAAAAGATATGAATGCATTTTGGAACAGAATTATGAATGGAAGGTGAGCTCAAAAGTACCAGGGACGCCTACTGCATCTTAAACCATGTTCCTCAAAGTGGTCCTCTGACCATCTTCAATTTTTGCCAGTCCTTGGCTCAGCCCACAAAGGCCTATTTAATACATGATTGTACCTTGAGTAGAGTCCAGCTAGTCACTACACGTGATAATGTTTCAAAGAGAAAATACTTATTTAAAATTCCAGTTTGATAGCCTAAGAACAAGTCCCTCCCCTGCCCATCCCCAACAGGAATGGATCTGATTTTATTGTTTTTCCTAGTTACTAAAACTCCATTCCGGGCCAGGCACGGTAGCTCACGCCTGTCATCCCAGCACTCTGGGAGGCCAAGGTGGGTGGACTGCCTGAGTTCACAGGTTCCAGACGAGCCTAAGCCAGAGCAAGACCCCATCTCTAAAAATAGCCGGGCATTGTTCTGGGCACCTGTAGTCCCAGCTACTTGGGAGGCTGAGGCAAGAGAATCGCTTAAGCCCAATAGTTTGAGGTTGCTGTGAGCTGTGACGCCACAGCACTGTACTGAGGGCGACAAAGTGAGACTGTCTCAAAAAAAAAAAAAATGAGATTCTGGGGTGGCACCTGTGGCTTAATGGAGTAGGACACTGGCCCCATATGCCAGAGGTGGTGGGTTCAAACCCAGCCCCACCCAAAAACTGCAAAAAAAAAAATGAGATTCTGTCTCATTCCAATACTTTGGGGATGCCGCCTTTATTGTGTTCTAAAGTCTATGTGCAGTCTCTTTGTTAATTACAATTAAAACTTGAGCAGAGAGCTCCATGTGCCCTCTGTGCTCCGTACAGTTTTTATTAACATCTCACATTGTTGATAGCTGTTAACACTTTGCAGTAGTGGGGTACATTTATTACAATTGGTAAACCAGCATTGGCTCATTAATACCAATGTCTGTAGGCTATATTAGGGTTCACTCTTGGTATTGTACATTCTGTGGGTTTTAAGAAATGTAGAATGTCACATGAGACCAGGCAAGTGGCTCCCACCTATAATTCCAGCACTTAGGGAGGTCAGGTGTTTGAGACCGCAACCTCTACAAAAAAATTTAAAATTAGGTGGATATGGGGGCACATACCTATTGTCTTCACTACTCCAAAGGCTGAGACAGGAGGATTACTTGAGCCCAAGAATTTGAGGTTACAGTGAGCTATGATGACTTCCCTGCACTCTACCCTAGTGACAGAACAAGAGCCTGTGCCTTTAAAAATAAAAGTCATAATGTCGTTATCCATTGAGTTGTCAACAGAACAGTTCCACTGTCCTAAAAATCTTCATGCCCCACATTTTAATCCCCATAGTTTTGAGGATTTTACTGTCTCCATAGCTTTGCCTTTTCCAGACTCAAACAGTGCATAGTCTTTTCAGAAGGGCTTCTTTCACTTACGAGTGTGCATCTGTGGGTCCACCATTTTTGTCTTGTTCTGCTTTGATAGTGTATTTCTTTCTTTTTTTTTTTAGAGGCAGAGTCTTACTTTGTCACCCTCGGTAGAGTACCATGGTGACACAGCTCACAGCAACCTCCAGCTCTTGGGCTTAGGTGATTCTCTTGCCTCAGCCTCCTGAGTAGCTGGGACCACAGGCGCCCGCCACAATGCCCAGCTATTTTTGTTGTTGTTGTTGCAGTTTTGGCCGGGGTCAGGTTTGAACATGCCACCCTCAGTATATGGGGCTGGCGCCCTACTCACTGAGCCACCCTGATAGTACATTTCTTATTGCTGAGTAATATTCCATTTCATAGACATACCACAGCTTATTTACCCACTCATCAATTAAAGGTTTTATTGGTTTCTTCTAGTTTGGGCCAATTATGAATAAAGCTGTTACAAACATTCTTCTGCAGGTTCATGTGTAGACATAGTTTTCAGAGGCTTTGGAGACATAGCTGGAGGGTGACGGTGGCATCTTATGGTCAGACCACGGGCCTGCCTATCAGTGGTGAATGTGAATTCCTGGTCCACATCCTCCCGGCATCTACTCTTGTCCATGGTTTGGTTTTTGTTTTGTTTTTTTTGGTTTTTAGTTCTTGCAACAGATACATAGTGATATTCCTTTAGTTTTCAGTTCTCTAATAACATATGATGAGTATCTTTTCATATGCTTATTTGTCATTTATAAATCTTTATCAGTGAGGTATCTGTTCAGATCTGTTGAGCATTTACTAGTTTGTTTGCTTCTTGTTTAAGAATTCTTGGTGTATGTTAGACATAAGTCCTTTATCAGGTAAGGGTTTTACAAATATTTTCTTCCTATCTCTGGCTTGTCTCCGCATCCTCTTAATAGTATGTGCCATAGAGCATAAATTTTTAATTTTAATGAAGTCCAACTGAACAATTTTTTCTCTCATGGATTGTGTTCTTGGAGTTTTATCAAAAAAGTTATCACCAAACCCAGGTCCCTTAGATTTTCTTCTCTGGTCTGTTCAAGAAGTTGTGTGGTTTTGCATTTTACATTTAGGTCTGTTATCCATTTCAAGTTCATTTTTGTAAAGTTTGTAAGGTCTGTGTCTACATTCATTTTTTTCCATGCGGATATCCCAGTGCTATCTGTTGGGGAATAAAACCCTATCCTTTCTCCATTGAATTACTTACTACCTTTGCTCCTTGGTCAGAGATCACTTTTTCTCAACTATCCTGCTCTGTTGATCTATTTGTCTGTTCTTTGGCCAATACCGCACAGTCTATTACTATAGCTTTATACGGTGTCTTGAAGTTGGACACGGTCAGCCCTCCAACCTTGTTCTTCTCTTCAATACTATGTAGGATATTCTGGCTCTTTTTCTTTTACATATTACTTTAGAATCATTTTGTTGATAGTCACAAAATAATGTGTTAGGATTTTGATTGGGATTACACTGAATCTCTAAATTAAATTGTAAACAACTGACCTTGTATCTATATCAAGTCTTTCTATCCATGAAAATGGACTATCCTTTCATTTATTCAGATCTTTGGTTTCCGTAGTGTAGCGGGATTTTTTTTATGTTATTGGGGGGTTTTTTGGTTTTTGGTTTTTGGTGTTCTTTTTTTGTTTTTGAGACATAGTCTCACTTTGTCACCCTCAGTAAAGTGCGGTGGCATCACAGCTCACAGCAACCTCAAACTCTTGGGCTCAAGAGATTCTCTTGTCTCAGCCTCCCAAGTAGCCGGGACTACAGGTGCTCGGCACAACGCCCAACTGTTTTTTAGAGACGGGGTCTTGCTCTGACTCAGGCTGGTCTTGAACCTGTGAGCTCAGGCAGTCCGCCCACCTCGACCTCCCAGAGTGCTGGGATTATAGGTGTGAATCACCACACCCATCTGATCTTTGACTTTTTTTAAATCAGAGTTTTGCAGCTTTGTTTTATTAGATCCTATACATATTTTATCAGATTTATACTTAATTATTTCATTTATTTTAGTGCTACTGTAAATAGTACTGTGTTTTTAATTTCAAATTACAGTTGTGCATTGCTGGTATTTAGGAAGCCATTGGACTTGTACATATTTACCCTGTATCCTGCAACCTTTAATCACTTACAAGTTTAGGAGTTTTTTGGTTGATTGTTTGATTTCTTCCTCATCAGTAATTGTCATCTGTGAACAAAGACAGTAAGTAAGGAAGTTTTCCTCTGTGCCTAGTTTGTTGATAGTTTTTATGACTGGGTGTTGGATTTGCCAAATGCTTTTTTAAGACCTATTGATATGATTTTTTGTTCTTTAGCCTATTTAAAATGATAGATTGTGTTGGCTCAGTACCTGTGGCTCAATGGGCTAACGCGCCAGCCATGTACACCTGAACTGGCAGGTTCGAATCCAGCGCGGGCCCGCCAAACAACGACGGCTGAAACCAAAAAATGGCCGGGCGTTGTGGCGGGCGCCTGTAGTCCCAGCTACTTGTGGGGAGGCAGCGGCAAGAGACTCGCTTCAGCCCAGGAATTGGAGGTTGCTGTGAGCTGTGATGCTACGGCACTCTACCCAGGGGTGACAGCTTGAGGCTCTGCCTCGAAAAAATAAATAAATAAATAAAAAATAAAATGATAGATTGTGTTAATTGACTTTTGAATATTGAACCAACCTTGCGTACCTGGAATAAATGCCACTTGGAATGGTACATAATTCCTTTTTTTCAGTTTTTGTTTTGTTTTGTTGTTTGAGACACTGTCTCTCTCTGTAGTCTAGGCTACAGTGGCATCATTGGAGCTCACTTCAACCTCAAACTTCTGGGCTCAAGCAATCCTCCTGCCTCAGCCTCCCCAGTAGCTGGGACTACAAGCACCCACTACCATGCCCAGATTATTTTTAATTTTTTTTAACTTTTTGTAGAGATGGGATCTCACTGTGTTGCCCAGGCTGGTCTCAAACTCCTGGCCTCAAGCGATCTTCCCACTTCAGTCTCCCAGAGTGCTAGGATTATAGGCATGAGCTACCTTACCTAGCCTCTTTTTATATATTGTAAGATTTGCTTGCTAATATTTTGTTGAATTCAATTTTATTATATACTATATTTGATTTGCTAATTTTGTTGAGGATTTTTGCATTTATGTTTATTAGACATATTGTTCTATAATTTTATTTTCGTGTGATGTCTTTGGTTTTGCTATTAGAGTATGCTGGCCACACAGAGGAAATCAGGAGGTGCTCCTCTGCCTCTGTTTTCTGGAGGAGATTGTAGAGAATTGGTATCATTTCTTCTGTTGATGTTTGGTGGAAAACACTACTAAAACCGTCTGGGATCTGGGGCTGGTGCTTTTTGGGGGAAAGCTTTTCTTTTCATCTAGGTTACCAAGTTTGTGGACATACAGCTGTTCATAATAGTTCTGTGTGGTCCCTTTCGTGTCCATAGGATCAGAAGTAATGATCTGACTTTGATTTCTGGTATTAGTAGTGGATATCTTCTCTTCTCTTTGATAGCCCGGAGAGGGTTTTATCAATTTTATTAATCTTCTTGATGAATAAGCTTTTGATTTTATTGCTTTTATCTATTAATTCGCCATTTTCAATTTCATTGATTTCTGCTCTAATTTTTATTATTTCTTTCCTTCTATTTACTTTAGGCTAATATTACTCATCTTTCTCTAGTTTCCCAAGCTGGAGACTTAAATAATTGATTTTAGATTTTTCTTTTCTAATGTATGTATTTAATGCTAAAAAAAAAATCTCTTCTGGGCACTACTCTTGCTGCGTCCCACAAATTTCAATAAGTTGTATTTTTATTTTCATTTAGTGTAAAATATTTTCACATGTACTTTTATTTTTTTAATTCTTTATTAAATCATATCTGAGTACATTAATACATTTATGAGGTACAATGTGCCGATTTGATATACAATGTGGAATGCTTACATCTAACTGATTAACATAGCCATCTTCTCACTTACTTGTTGTGGGAAGACATTCAGACTCTATTCTTAATAGCTTAGAAATGTATCATTGCATTATGCACATTAGGTCTGGTCTCCCCAGATACCCCCTCCCCTTTCCTTCTTCATCCCTACTTCTTTCTGGACTATAATTATCTTTTACCATTCCTATGAATGTGTAGGTGATTATATACTGATTTTTGTAGTAGTATCGAATACATTGAATTTGCGCCAGAATGTTATGTTTATTGCAGCACATGTACTTTTATTTTATTTATTTATTTATTTATTTATTTTTTGAAGTCCCTGGCTGGGGCTGGGTTTGAACCCGCCACCCCTGGCACATGGGGCCAGCACCCTACTCTTTGAGCCACAGGTGCCTCCCCACATGTACTTTTATTTTTTTATTTTTTTTATTTTTTTTGAGACAGAGCCTCAAGCTGTCACCCTGGATAGAGTGCTGTGGCATCACAGCTCACAGCAACCTCCAATTCCTGGGCTCAAGCGAGTCTCCTGCCTCTGCCTCCTGCCTCCGCCTCCCAAGTAGCTGGGACTACAGGCGCTCGCCACAACGCCCGGCCATTTTTTTTTTTTTTTTTTTTGGTTTTAGCCATCATTGTTGTTTGGCGGACCCGGGCTGGATTCGAACCCTCCAGCTCAGGTGTTCGTGGCTGGTACCTTAGCCCGCTGAGCCACAGGTGCCAAGCCGCCACATGTACTTTTAAATGCAGAAACTTCCCCAGGTCCGTGGGCAGCTGTCAGGGTGGAGTGCAGAGAACTCCTGCGGCCTTTTCATGTGTACGGCTAGTTTATAAACGAGGGTGGGAACTGCAGCAGAGCTTCGTTCTGTGCTGAGCTTGTAGAGCAAAGCGTTCCTAAGATGCTGGCTCCCTAGAGGTCAGTTCCACACCATGCGGGAACGAGGCCGGGCTGCGCGTTCTCCACTGGGGCAGAGGGAAGGAAGGACAGCGTTCACGTGCCTCGCTCTGTCCGCCCAGCCCTCGAGTCATGCCAGGGGTCAGGACACTCTCCCTCGAGCAAACTGAAATGACTGATACTGTAAATTAAAGTCAGTTATTCATCCTCTTCAGACGTAGAGAGTATTTAATGTCATCAGAAAAAGTAAACTTAAACATCTCAAATTCGATAGTTGCCTTTCTTTTCTCCAGACTGGTATCTGCAGTTGAACTGCCTCCACAGTGTTCCTTAGCTTTGACTCCCTTTGGGGGCCTCTTATGGAAGACCACACAGTAAAGCTCATCTTGGGGTGGTCCCTCGGACCCTCCCGAAGTGGTGAGTGAGGAGACAGAGAGGTGTTTTGAGGCTCAGAGGTGACATCTCTGTTAGATGTCACTCAGCTTGCTTCCTCGGCATCTTCCAAGCCGTATTCCTGACCCGAATATTAACAGCATGGGCCTCTTTTGCAAGGTCCTTACTGAACCTGTGTCCCTGCCATCTGCCGGCGTGTCCATATTGAGCTAAACAGGCTGTGCGATGTGTGTGTGTGCGCGCTCGCCCCCGTCACAGGCCAGACTCTCACCTGCGAGGGACGCAGCCACACTGGACCTGTCGTGCTTTCTTCTCCCTCTGCCCCGCACGTCACAGAGCCAGGGCTGCCCTGGAGGGTGACTTCTCACTCTTAGACGCCTCGCCTCCCCCAGGACAGCTCAGAGGCAGAACGTAGGCCCCAGCAGCTGCAGGCAGCACTTGGGGCCCCATCCACTGGACAGCCCTTGCCCCGCTTCCCGCTCCGCACTCACCCCAGAAAGTCACCTGCTCACACGTTCTCCCCTCAGGGTCTCCTGGGGAACACGCCTAAGCCACTTTCCACTGAGCTTGCCATAAGGAAGAAATATTAAAGAATAGCCGGGTGTTCCCCATTTTTCTTTTATTGGAGGAGGCTGGTCTCTACTGCCTTCCTCACTCGTTTTGTGATAGTTTCCACATGATGGTGTACACCTATGGAGGTGGTAGTCATTTCCATCTGCCTTCGGATAAACTTTTAGACATACACAGAGCTTTATAGAGAAATGTGGCATTTGTCTTATGGCTGACACCATGAGACATCTCACCAAGAAATAAAGGGATCCTGTCGTCACTTCTGTGGGACCTCTGCAGGTGCCTCCTTAGAGAATGCCAGGGGTGCAAACGTGCGGTTCCTGCAGACAGACTGCCTCAGCTCTGGTTTCATCCTAGGCTCCATGGTCCCCTTCTCGATGCGCATCTTACATGCGGAGCTGCAGCAGTACCTGGGGAACCCGCAGGAGTCGCTCGACCGGCTGCACAGAGTGAAGACCGTCTGCGGCAAGGTAAGGGTCCTGTCCCAGGGCTCCAGGGCGGGGTGTCAGTGCCGCCAGCAGGGAAGTAAGCATAAGGGACCCTTCCCACGGCTGCACCGGCATCTTGCAGGCGCTTTGGACTGGCATCTGCTTCCATTTTTTTATACTATAACTTAAAAGATAAAAAAGAAAAACTGCATTTCTTGCTTATACTTTTACCAGTTGATGAAAATTGTGTTGCCAACTTCTTTTTACATTGCAACACCTTTCTTGAATCTTAAAATGGAGTTAAATTATTTATTTATTTTCAAAAATACGAAGCACATAAATTGATACTGAGAAATTCTGAATCAATGACTTACTATCCTGCATATCACATTTTAGGAAACGACTATGGTATTTGAGAGAAAATTGTCATAGAGTGATTTGAAGTTGGAAAAGTCAAGTCAGTTGAAATAGTCGGGAGACTTCTTTTTCCTGGTTCTGAAGTATTTCTTATTTACAATGTCGAGCTTGTAAATGCATAATACTATGTAACCGTCAGAAGATCCACTTGGCACCTGCCATGGAGCAGGCTCTGCGGGCAGGGGGAGGGGATGGGGGTGCAGTGGAGAGTGGGGGATGGGGCAGAAAGGGGGCCTGTCCAGGCTGCCGCTGTGCTTCATGGACACTTATGTGTATGCTCATGAGTCAGCCACTATTGCTAGGCATTTTTCAGACCTTAGCTCATTGAATCCTCATACAGCCCTTTGAAGGAGTTGGGGGAGTCTTCCTAGTTTACATCTGGGGAAACGGAGGTATGGCAGGGCAGGTGGAGTGCGCCTTAGGCCGAGTCACTTGGCTCCAGAAGCCTCTTCTTGAGCACCACTCTGCAGTTCTCTGTGAAACTGGGCTGCCAGAGTACTGTATTTCTTTTCCCCCAATGCACTTCCTTCCCTGATGCCTTACAAAGCAGCAGTTACTAACTTTGGTTCTATCTACCAATTTGACGGTGCCAGAAATTTTAGCAGCTCCCTACTGCATTTGCTTTTGCCAACAAATGGCTTCAGCAGGTGCAGGGATCTGTGGACTCTAAGTGGGTGCGGAGAGTCTGGCTGGGAAGGATAAGTTAGCGGCCCTGCCTCCTGCCTCAGCCCAGTGACGACAGTGTCAGCTGCACACCTGGGCACACTCGGGCGGCTCAGCCCAATGACGACAGTGTCAGCTGCACCCCTGGGCACACTTGGGCGGCTCAGCACAGTGCAGGTTTGCCTGGCTGCTGCACCTGTGGTTGCTGAGCTGGCCACACCCGGGCTGAGCCCACAAGTCCTCTCACACCTTTGGAGGGATTGAAACAGGCCACTGGCTGTCCAGGAGCCTTGGTGTTGATCTCATGTGCTAACGTCAAGGTCAGTGTAGGGAACGGAGATTGTTGTTTCCAGAAGGAAAACGAGTGGGTTATTTGGCTTGTGTTCCCGAGATTCTCTGTCCCGTTTGTGTTCATGGCTCATGTAGCCTCTGTTCTTCATAGCAGTTTTGCAGGCTGGAGGGCAGGAAGGGTTGTGGGATAAATCCTGGGAAAGGGGTAAATAACAGAGCAGGAACAGAAGAAGGACAGTGGAGCTCTAACCCTGTGTGAGCGAGTCAGGTCACTCAGAAGATGGACGTGTGGCCCTCTGTGCAGCTGTATCGGGAGCCCCACTGTCTGATAACTGCCACTCCAGCGGAAGTCAGGTCTGCTCAGGCGCAGTGCCCCGCAGGGGTTTCTCATGTGACGAGGAGGAACTGTAGGGGATTGCAGAGCGAGGCGCAGAGGCCCAGGAGAGCTGCACAGCCCGGAGGATGGCACCTCCTCGGCGCCGTGCTGAGCTTGGCGTTCAGCTCTTGGGGAGAGGCCAGTGGACTGTCTCCTGCTGCTTCCACTCTGGGCGGTTCACCAGCCACAGAGTGCTGCGGTGTAAGACACTGTGGTAGTTCAAGCCGAAGTAGTGAGGACGAGGCTGGTGACAGCACGGGCGGCCGGCCATGCTGTGTCTTCCACATGGTCACCCCAGTGCCACAGCCTTCACACAGGGGAGTGTCCGTGGCATACTGATTTTCAGAGCCAGACTTCAGAATTACAATTACAACATGACCCTGACAAAATAAATACATGGGTTGGAAGGTAGACGATGTCATCATCTTAATTCCTTTTTATCATCCAGGTCTTAAAACAACACATGTATTAATTTTATAATTAGATTTTTTTTCTATTAAAAAAAATTAAATAAGATCCATGGGGCAAAGAGAAAATAAAATTAAGCCAGTAGTACAGCTGGTAAAGTAAAAGTGTGACATAAGTAACCAAAGCAGAGGGAGATAGGGCCCGTTACAGAGTTCTTGGCTCCATAGCCCGACCTCTGCTCAGAAGGGACCCCGCTTTCCTGACTGTGGAAGACTCACCAGCGATTAGAGCCTGTGTCCACAGCGCGTGAATATCAGATTAGCAGGATAACCTTTCACCTGGGGCCCCGTCTGAGCAGGCCATCCTAGTTAGTACTGGTTTTCTCTATTTTTAGCAGGACGTCATACAGCTTTTATCTATTGTCTGTGAGTATTTATTGAATTAGTAAGTGTTTGGTACAAATGTAATTACCTCAATGAAGAATAAAGTAAACCATGATTTAAAATAAGTTTCCCATATGACCATGGCTTGGAAAGATGACAGCCATCGCTCCAGAGTGGCGGGCGCCTCGATTCCTGCCCCTGCTCCTCTTCTTACTCTGCAGATGTCTCCTCCTCGGTCCACAGAAAGCTCTGCAGACCATCGAGGAGTGTTTCTAGAAGCCGTTGGTGTGTTAGATGAAATCTGTGCATAATGATGCCAAGTTAGCTTGTGATTTAATTTGTTGCTGGTATTGAGTGGGTGACACTGTTCCCTTCAAATCTGCAGCCTCCACCTTCCCCAGGTTAGCCAGGCTGAGGGTCCCATGTTCAAAGAAGTGCCTCTTGGCTGGGCACAATAGCTCACGCCTATAATCCTAGCACTCGGGGAGGCTGAAACAGGAGGATCCCTTAAGTTCAAGAGTTCGAGACCAGCCTGAGCAAGAGCAAGACCCCATCGCTACTAAAAACTGAAAAACTAGTTGAGTGTTGCGGTGAGCACCTATAGTCCCAGCTACTTGGGAGACTGAGGCAGGAGAATCATTCAAGCCAGGAGTTTGAGGTTACTGTGAGCTAAGCTCTAGCCTGAGTAAGAGAATGAGACTGCGTCTCAAAAAAAAAAAAAAGGTACCTCTTTAGAGACTCACCCACAACTGACCAGGGAGGCAGAGGGTAAGATATGTCTGCTGTGCTTTGAAAAAGAAATACATTCAACCGCGTCAATATAATTTGCTTCTCTAGTGATGATTGCTAAAAAGGTAGCAGTGAGAGCTTGCTTTCTAGGAAGGGTTAATATCTTTTCTAAAAAGGATTTCTGACAGATGGACATTTTCAGTTTGCTATTTTATTTGTAAACAAAGTCAGAAATCTGAGTGAGAACAGCCATCACTAGCCTCCAGCGTGGTCAGCACCAGCTGCTCAGGCAGCCCCCCAGTGCGCTGCGGCGGCATCACCTTGCCTGACCCCAGTGCTTCTGTTGCCCTGCTCATCTCCCGTTCCCGCAGAGGACAAAGGTGGCATAATCAGAGATGGTGGGAGTGAGTGGCAAGTGGAGAGAAGAAAGGAAAGACTGGATGAGGCCAGCTCCTGATTGCTCGGTCCAGGCCCTGTGCCTGGCCGGCCCTTTGCCATGGAAGCCCACGCTCCCCAGCTGTGCCCAGAATGTGGGAGCTGGCGATGCCAAACAGAATGGGTCATCAGGGTTTGCAACATTGATATCTTGACCCAGCTCACAATGGAAAATCACACCTTTGTTGCAAACCTCAGGATGTAGACTGGGGTTGCCCAGCCGCCCCACTCAGCACCTCCAGCCCAATACTAAACCCAGTGTCACAGAAGTGACCCACAGCCGCAGAGCTAGCAGGCGCTCCAGCCCCGAAGCATCTTGGTAGTGCGGAGAAAAGCAGGCGGCCCTCGCTGTAATAAAAGGTCCTCAAGTTCTTCCTTCTTTGCCTCCTTTTCCTGGCACTGTATAGTATCTTAGTCTGTGGTCTGAGTGGAAAAGGACAGTGTATTTTCGAGATTTAAAGTTCCCAAAGGACACTGTCCTCCCCACTCTAAGACAGTGGTTACGAGGGTGGCTTTGGAGTCAGGCTGATTCTGACCCCAGGCGGTGTGATGCTGCCTTGCCTGAGCAGCGTCAGCCCCCTTTTCTGCAAATGGGGCATGTCATTGCCACCTGGGCTGCCAAGAGGCTCCGCACCAGGCCTGGTACATGGTGAGTATTTAATAACTCTTAAAGTGCCATGGAGCAGCTCCAGGAAACCTCTTTTCCCTTTGAAAAGTCTCTCTTCTAAAAGGTTCCCCACCTCCCCCCTACCCCTAAGGCCCAGTAGGGATGGGAAGGTCCTAGGGGTTCTGGAGAAGCCTGAGGCTCTCGGACAGACCTGCTCCCAACTCTGAGAGGGCCGTCCACTCCAGGACTCACTGCTGACGTCTCAGCCATCTGTGTAGACCTGCTCCCACCTCTGAGAGGGCCCTGGAGTCCAGGACTCACTGCTGGCATCTCAGCAGTCTGTGTAGACCTGCTCCCACCTCTGAGAGGGCCCTGGAGTCCAGGACTCACTGCTGGCTCCTCAGTCGTCTGTGTAGACCTGCTCCCATCCCTGAGAGGGCCCTGGAGTCCAGGACTCACTGCTGGCTTCTCAGCCGTCTGTGTAGACCTGCTCCCACCCCTGAGAGGGCCCTGGAGTCCAGGACTCACTGCTGGCTTCTCAGCCATCTGTGTAGACCTGCTCCCACCCCTGAGAGGGCCCTGGAGTCCAGGACTCACTGCTGGCTTCTCAGCCGTCTGTACCAGATGCCTCAGAAACAAAACCGGTTCCCCAAACATATCTCACCCCAACCTCCAGCCCATGACAGCCTGCCAAAGGAGGCAGTTACCAGTTAGAACACCTGCTTCACCACCTCCTCAGATAACTGCAGGGGCCTCAGAACAGGAACTTGGGTCTCTTTAAATATGAATAGGTTACAAATTGCTCTTTTAAATACAGTTTGAGATCAAGCAGTATTGGTTATAAATGGAGTCAGACAGCTGGGATATTCATTCAAGGCTATAATTTTCTCTTTGGGCAAAACACAACCAGGTTTTCTATTTTGAATAACACATCGGGGCAGCTCCTGTTGCTCAGTGGGTAGGGCGCCAGCCCCATATACTGAGGGTGGCAGGTTTGAACCCAGCCCCAGCCAAACTGCCACAAAAAAGTGGCGGC
>CAUYRH010122016.1:0-24819 GCA_963574655.1 Perodicticus potto | reverse complement strand
CCAATGAAGACCCGGGCCCTGGAGACTGACAGGTTATTGACCAGTCAGATGTGCACCAGGAGCAGACAGCAAGGCTCCAGTGTTTTCCGCACAGGTAGTTGGTTCTTTTTCAAACCGGTTTCTCCATCCGTCACAACATCAGCACCGCTAGGGCCAAAGCAGCGGTGTAGAGCTGTCTTGTCCTGCATCAGCGTCACAGCTCACAACAACCTCAAACTCTTGGGCTCAAGCGATTCTCTTGCCTCAGCCTCCCTAGTAGCTGGGACTACAGGCGCCCGCCACAACGCCCGGCTAGTTTTTTTTTGTTTAGCAAGCTCAGGCTGGGTTCAAACCCATCAGCCCCAGAGCATGTTCCTGCCCCCCTAATCACTGAGCTATGGGTGCCCAGCCAAATCTCTCTTTTTAACAGTTATGTAGCACTTCTGTATACGTTATCCTATTCTTTTGACTCTGTTAGGAGAAGTTCCAGCTGAGGAAATTAATTACTGATAGGTGACATACCTTCTCAATAATGCAGTCGGTGAACAGAAAAGTCAGGTGGCATCTGCGGCCCTTTCCCTGTACCAGTAGGTTGTGAATCCAGAAGCCAATGCTCCTGCTGCCACTCAGGCCCGGTACCTGGAAGCATCCTCTCCTCCTCACTGCTCCTCACATGGCACCTAAATATATGTCTCAAATCTGTTCATTTTTCTCTATCTTGCTGCCACCACCCTGAAGCCATCCACATCATTCACCTCTTAACAGATTACCAGCTGCCACTTTTGTACCCCCTTATTTTTCCATTTCTTAAGGGCTGTGTGAACTTGGGCAAATTTCTTAACTCCTTAGAACCCGAGTGTTGTCTTTACAGATAGAAGTGAAAACAGCATCACCCTTGCAGGTTGTGCTAAGGTTTAGGATGCTGGGGCGGAGCAAGGCTGCCCAAACAGCTCTAGAATAAATCGCTTTGGCTTAAGAATTGCATCGAGCTGAAGGCATTTGAGTTTCTGAAATCCTTTATCTGCCTAAAAACAGAGCCTCCCAAAAGGACTCAGAAGTTGCAAATCCTTCCCCTAATCTTCTCTGCTAGACAAAGAAGGAAGTTGGCACCATACTTAAACAGACATGGTCACAAAACTATCATATCACCTATCCATTCCCCGAAAAGCCCATTTACCTTTCCAAAAAGTAATTTGTTTTTCCATAAGAGCTGCCCTTCACATATCTTTTAAAAGTCACATGTTCTCCCAGGAGTGCCCGTCTGCCCAGGAATCCTTGTCCCCTATTAAGCTGGCACATAAGCCCCAAATTCTAACTGCCTCTTTGACTCATATTTCTTTGTGAACTTCCTTGCATAGGTATGTAATTAAATCTATTCTTTTTTCTCTTGCTAATCTGTCTTTTGTCAGTTTAATTTTCAGGCCCCTAATTATTAAACCTAAGAGGATAGAAGAAAAGTTTTTCCTTCCTGTGTCCAAGAGAAATATAAATTGGAGATGTGTGATTTACAATTTCTAGTGGCCACATTAAAAAGGAAAAAGAAAGAAGTAAAATTAATTTAAATAATATAATGTATTTAACACATATCCATTTCCTATGTAATAGTATTTTTTTTTTTTTGAGACAGAGTCTCTCTCTGTCGCTGTTGGTAGAGTGCCATGGCACAGTTCACAGCAACCTCCAGCTCTTGTGCTTAGGCGATTCTCTTGCCTCAGCCTCCCGAGTAGCTGGGACTACAGGCACCCGCCACAACGCCTGGCTATTTTCTTTGTTGCAGTTTGGCCGGGGCTGGGTTCGAACCCGCCACCCTCGGTATATGGGGCCGGCGCCCTACTCACTGAACTATTAAAACTGCCCTTGTAATAGTATTTTTAAAATTTTCAGTATTTTGTATATTTTTCTACTGAGTCTTCAAATTCGAGTGTGTATTTTTATACGCAACTACATATCTCAGTTCGGACTAGCCCCATTTCACAAGCCCAGTAACCATGTGTGGCCGGTGGCTACTGCACTGAAGAGCTCAGCTTCAGAGCAAGGGCCTGGCTCCTGTGTTCCCCACTGTAGCAGGAGTTATTCTCACACAGACACTTGCTCCTGAGCTCATTACTAATTTGCCACTGTTTTTCCCCAGCCTGCAGGGACTTACAGACTGAGTAGCCTGCTTTCATGGGAGGCCTGGCTATTAATGGGGAGCCCTTATAGCAGGCTAACCTCATTGTGTGAGAATCAATCTTAGTATAATTAGCATGTCTGTTGGGACTCCTAGGGGAGTGGACATAATTTCAGAAAAGGAGGGTTCAGGAAATGGCCCTTTGAGTCAGGAGGAAAAGGAGTTTCACATCGCTGGGCCTCCTGCTGAGGAGGCGGCAAGCATCAGGAGCTTCAGTGGAAAGTAGTAATTAGGGAAGGGTTTCCAGGGCAGAGCCCGCTTCTCTGCTGAGTTTGAAGCTGTTCTTGCATTTCTTTGGTTTTAAGAGGTTGGTGGGAAGCACCTGGGGCCTGGAAGAAGGGTCTGCCCTTCGGCAGGGCTTCCTGCCCATCCCACTGCCACCCTCCCCTGCCCAGATACGGAAACAAAACACTCTTCAAAGAGCTGTGTCAGGCAGGCCGACTGCTGGCCCACACCCTCAGGGCCGACTGGCCACTTCCTCCCAGCTGGGTCTGAGTTCTTTGCAGCTGGTGCCTCTGCTCTCCTCTTGCTCAGGCATCTCAGAGCCTTGGATCTGCCCTCCCAAGGCTGCATTTTGGATGCCCTCCTGTTTCTCCGGGCTCCAGCTGTGTTAATTGGAGGCTGCTTTACCAAAGTACCACAAAGGTGGCTTAGAACAACCGAAATTTACTGTCTCATAGCCCTGTAGCTTGTGAGAGCTGTGGGGAAGAATCTGAAATCTGCTTTCCAGCTTCTGAGGCCTCCAGCCCTCCAGGCTTGTAGATGGCTTCTGTGCACATCTGTCTCAGTGTCCAAATGTCCAGCTGACACTAGTCAGCTTGGCACTGTGTGGCTCCTGTTTGTAAGTCCCAGGGACTCAGGAGGGTGAGGTGGGAAGAGTGCTTGAGCTCAGGAATTCGAGGCTGCAGTCACTTGGGATCATGCCACTGTACTTCAGCCTGGGTGACAGAGACAGATACAGACTTGTCTCTAAAAAAAAAAAAAAAAAGACTCTATTCAAAGTGGATTAGGGCAAAGCCTAGTGATCTCCTTAAAATAAAAAAAAAATTCAGAGTACTATGAGGGCACATACGATTAGGTTACACTGTGTATGCAAGGTTTACAGTCTAGAATTGTAGTTGTGTCCTTCATGAGGAAGCATTCCATACACCCATGCGCTGTACCTGGGTGGGAACTTACTGAACCCCCCTACCCTCCCCCTTACTTTGAGTTTTTGAGCCTGTAGTTGTTAATCTACTAGTTTCAATTTAGTACTGAGCACATGTGATGCTTGATTTCCAATCTTGTGCTACTTAAGAGAATGTTCTCCAAATCTGTTTAGATTGCTACAAAAGATACAGAATCTCCACCATTTTTATGGCTGAATAGTATTCTGTGGTACACATATACCATAGTTCATTAATCCATTCATGTGTTGAAAGGCACTTGGTTTTTTCCCTATATCTTTGCAATTATGACTTGAGTTGCTCTATAAATCTGACTGCAAATGTCCTTATGGTAAAATGTCTTTTCTTCTTTTGAGCTAAAGATCTCGTTTCAACTTCATATTCTGAAGTAGGGTTTAGGACATGACCCTTTGGGAAGGGGACACAATTCAACTTATAACAATAATCTAAACTCGTTTGGCAAGGGTAGGTATCCACTCTCTCATGTCCGGAGTTCAGGAGGCGGGTGAGCCTCTGAGTCTTGGGCCAGTGACCACACCTTCAAGTCTGTATTCCTTAGAGATAATTACCTAGCAGAGCTCACATAAACTCAGAATTTCCTGAAGCTGCGGGACAGGACAATAACCAGCAATCAGCCTCTGCCCTTCTGGAACTAGAATCCAATAGGAAAGATAAGGCATTAACCAAATAATAAAATAGGGGGCAGTGAAAGGTACAAAGATCAAAGCTACAGAAGGGGGAGTGCTTTCGTGTGGATGGGAGATTAAGTGACAGATTCACGGAGATTTGCTTTGAGTAATCCTTCTGGTTCCAAAGGTAAAGATGAGAAAGCCTGGGCATTCCAGGGGTGGAATTCCAAGGAAAGGTGGGCATTCCAGGGAAGACTGGATCGATAGGCATGTTTGGGATGTGGGATGGGAGCAGCCAGGGCAAGAAACGAACAGGAGAGCATGACAATTGGATCAGCAAAGGCCATCCATTGAGAGCTTCCTAGCAGGAGGGCAGAACAATGCATTTCATCTGTCAGGGATGTTAATCCGGCAGGAGTTGGTAAGAAAGGGCTGGAGGAGTTCCGAGTAAGTGGGTGGGGAAGTGAGGCCAAATGGGAGGCTGCGGGTAGTTCTGGCATGGGGGGATAGAGTAGTTGCTATGGAGGGATGGGCTGGGAAAGTGTTCCAGAAGAAAGAACTCACAGAACTTGACTAGGGAATAGTTGTTGAGGAGGGAGAGAAAAAGAAAGCGAAGACAAAGATGCTTCAGAGTTTCTAGCCTGAGCCATTTGGAGGGGGCAGGCACCATTAAAAAAGAAAGCTGGGAGCACCAGGGGCGTGGCCCCTCCAACACTCCCTGCTGGGAGGAGAGGCTGGCAGCCCTTTTAATTGCCCAAAGCCCAGTAGCCTCCTCCCTTCCCTGTCCCTTTTACCCTGCTTCTTTTTTCCCCTGGAAGCTGGATCGTAATCACTTAAAGCCACACTATGGATTTAAGGGCATTCTTGATGCCACCATGAGGAAGTGAGGAAAGGGAAGGACCTTAAGGCTGTGTCGCTATCACAAGGCTAAGGGAGGGAGGAGATAGGAAGGGTGCAGAAATACCCACCTGACAACTTAATTACACCCCGCGTCTGCCTCAGCACCCCTAGGACTGGATCCATTGTCAGACCCAGCAAAATAGATACTTGTATTCAGTCCATAAGTCTTGGCTTTCCTCCCTCTGAAATGCATAAGACACAACTTTCGTCTCCTTCGGAAAGCTTTTCATCTCCTAGTGCAAAGACTCTGTCCTGTACACGCACGCAGGCGTGTATGGATATGTGCGCCCGCTCTCACATCTGATCATCTGCTTGGCACGTCTTTCTTCCCAGCCCTCTCACTGTAGGAGTGTTTAACTCCCTGCTAGCCAGTTCCAGAGCCTCTTGTCTAATCCGACAGGAAAGATAGAGAGAGAGAGAGACCGACAGTGTAATTGGGACGTCATCTTCCACTAACGAAGTGTGCTGTGCTGGAAACAAGATCTAGCCACAGCCACCTGCTTTATCTCACCTGGGGTCAGTTATCTCCAAAGGCTAAGAGGGGAGCGCCCACATGAGAGATGATGTCACAGTCACTATAACACATGTTTATGGACAGGGTGCACACAGGAAAACATCCAGAAACTTCCTGAGACTGAGTCTAAGGGAACATAATGTACAGAAAAGCAGTGTAGCTGGCTGGAGTGAGCCAGTGTGTGAGTGGGTGGGGCGATGGGGCTGAGGACTAACTGGGAGGGATGTCTTCACTTCTGTCCCTAGCTGAAAATTTAAATTTTCTCACAGTCTTAAAAAGAGTAGGGGACTAGTTTACACCATTACCTTTTATGTAAACAATGAGGTACATTGTAACCATTAAGAAGGAAGGTGGATGGCTGGCTGGGGCGTGGTGGCTCATGCCTGTAATCCTAACTTTCTGAGAAGCTGAGGCAGGTGGATTGCTTGAGCTCAGGAGTTTGAGACCAGCCTGAGCAAGAATGAGACCCCTTCTCTACTAAAAATGAAAAACTGGGGCAAGAGGATTGCTTAGGCCAAAGCAACCCTTCGAGTTGCTGTGAGCCATGGCACTTTACCAAGGGCAACAAAGTGAGCAAAGTGAGACTCAATCTCAAAAAAAAAAAAAGAAAGAAAGGATGTGGACACGTTGCTTTATTGACTTTATTGACACGGAGAGACGTTCATGATCGCTGAGAATACGTGCAGTGTTATCTTCTTTTTTCATGTGTGAAAAGCATATACTAAATGTTGAAAATGCTTATGCCCTACTTATATTATTGGTGAGACTTTTCTGTCTTCTTTTTTGTTTCACGTTTTCAATGAAAATACACTGCTTGTTGAAGGGGGAGGAAGAGAGGACTCAGCAGCTTCCCACCCCGTGGGTACAATGCCTGGATATAGGCACACTCCCTGAGTGCAGGACACAGCTACAACCCTGCATTATACCTGTCATGTGTAAATTATAGAACCTCATGGTTTGTACCCTCATATAAATAGGACCTTTTTTAAAAATGGGGGTAAAAAAGAAAATATACTGCTTGCAAAATTTATAAAATAATAAAATCATTTAATAATAACATATGCCCTCAGAAACCTTTTCTTCAGTGGGTGTTTAACTGGAGAGAGGAATTAGAGGAAGAATACTGTTGATTGCAAAGTCAGCTGCTTTTCATCTGAAAGCTCCTATCAGCCCGACTGCCCTTCTCAGGCCTGCTGGGAAGGATGTGGGCATGTGACAAGCATCACTGCCTTCATTAGGAGAGGGGCCTGGCTGAGTGACTGGCTCTGAATTCCCCAGTTAATCAGGTCCTGTAGGAGGTAGAAACTGGCCTTCCTTTCTTTCTCCTTCTGTTTTCTAACTGCCAGCTGCTCCTCTCATGAATAGGGTTTCTTCTAGTTTCAGTCCCATGACTTTGCTTTCCAAGTGCTATTGTACCCAGGCCAGCTGGTTAGCAGTACTGGTTTTTAGGGTTAAAGAGTCTTCAGGTCACAGAGGAGCTAAGCTCCCTGGGAAAGGCAAAAGCAAAGTTAGAAGGTGGCCAGGCAATAGGGGGCAGGGCAAGGGTAAAAGAGGTGGGCCTCTCTGCATGCCTGGACTGAGCCTGAGCCAGTGTCCAGTAAGTCTGCTGAGTATCATTAGAGACTTGCCTGTGAGGTCCCTACAGCAAAACTGTAGACAAGGGGAGCATCCAGGTGTTTCTCAGACTGCTGTACAGACTTTGCCACTGCTTGGAAAGGTTAACATGAGTCATACCCAGCAGCTCAGCACTGCTGTGCTCTCCAGGGGGTATCACAACTGCAGGTGAGGGGTCCTCCTAAGTTTCCACAGTTCCTATAGTAAGGACAACCCAGAACTGTTTATAGCTTTGTTTTTTCTTTTCAGTTTTGGCCAAGGCCAGGCTTGAACCTGCCAGCCCCGGTATGTGGGGCCAGCGCCCTACTCCTTGAGCCACAGGTGCTGCCCCTTGTTTATAGCTTTAGAAAGCTGGTTGCAAGAGTATTTGTTGTTTGTGAGTTTTTAGTATGATCTGGCACCTCTCTCAGTATTTTTATATGGGAAGATCTTACCTGGAGAAAAGGAGAGGCCTAAAAACACCAGTCTCTTCAGGACCTGGGGCTGTGGCCTCTGAGCTTTTCTGAAGATAAAGTTCTGATACACCAACTCTAGGGGTACAGCTGGAAAACATGGTGGTTAAGAACTCTGTCCCTTTCTAGCTATGGGACCTTGGGCTAATTAATTTCTCTGAGCCCTAGTTTCTTCATATGTAAAAGGAATGCTGATAGCACATGTTTTGGGTTTGCTGTGAGGTAAAGAATTGAGAGGGCATGGAGGTGGTGCCTGTGGCTCAGTGAGTAGGGCGCAAGCCCCATATACCAAGGGTGGCGGGTTCGAACCCGGCCCCGGCCAAACTGCAACAAAAAATAGCCGGGTGTTGTGGTGGGCGCCTGTAGTCCCAGCTACTCGGGAGGCTGAGGCCAGAGAATCGCCTAAGCCCAGGAGCTGGAGTTGCTGTGAGCTGTGATGCCACTGTACTCTACCCAGGGCAACAGAGTGAGACTGTCTCTAAAAAAAAAAAAATTGACAGGGCGGTCCTGGAAACGTGCTAAGCAGGGATGAGCTTGAAAAGCATGTTGCAACTGGTAAGGGCAGAGACAGCGTCCTCCTTTTCAGATTGAAGATCAAGATTGTGCTGGAACAAGTTCTGGGGCATCCCTTATTTGTTAGACATTAACCCAGCAGCTGCTGAATTGCAGGGAGTTTCCAGAGAGAGGTTGAGTGATGAAGAGGGGTGATACTATTTATTATCAAGTATGAAGTTACCTAAATATTTTCATTGGGTATGGCTGGACACTACCTAAACCCTAAGTAGCAACTGTAATTCTAAGTATTTGTAAATACTATTAATTAGTATAAAGATTAGTTATATGGCTTTTTTTTTTTTTTTGCAACAGAGTCTGTTGTCCTGAGTAAAGACAGTGCCGTGGCATCATAGCTCTTGCCTCAGGCTCCCAGCTCAAGTGATCCTCTTGCTTCAACCTCCTGAGTAGCTGGAACTATAGGCACCTGTCACAACACCTGGCTAGTTTTTTAATAGACTTGGGATCTCACTCTTGCTCAGGCTGTTTTTGAACTTCTGAGCTCAGGTGATCCACCCACCTTGGCCTTCCAGAGTGCTAGGATTATAGGCATAAGCCATGAGCCTGGTCTAACTATAAGTCCTTATAGCCAAATTCTCTCTTCCCCAACACAAACATATACCCCCCAAACACACACACCCTGCTTCTTAATTTTTTCTTTTCTTTCTTTCTTTCTTTTTTTTTTTTTTTTGAGACAGGGCCCCACTCTGTTGCCTGGGCTAGAGTGCAGTGGTGTCATCACAGATCATTGTAACCTCTAACTACTGGGCTCAAGTGATCCTCCTGCCTTAGTAGGAGCAGCTGGGACTATAGGTATACAGGTGTGCACCAACACCCCTGGCTAATTTTTAAATTTTTTGTAGAGACAGGGTCTCGCAATGTTGCCCAGGCTGGTCTTGAACTCCTGGCCTCAAGCAATCTTCCTTCCTTGGTCTCCCAAAATGTTAGGATTAGCCATCACCCTCGGCCCTCTTTCTCTTTCTTTTCGTTTCTTTCTTTCTTTTCTTTCTTTCTCTCTCTCTTTCCTTTCTTTTCTTTCCTTCCTTCCTTCCTTCTTTCTTTCTCTCTCTCTCTTTCTTTTCTTTCCCTCCCTCCCTTCCTTCCTTCTTTTTTTTTTTTGAGAGAGAGCCTTAAGCTGTCACCCTGGATAGAGTGCTGTGACATCACAGCTCACAGCAACCTCTAATTCCTGGGCTTAAGCGAGTCTCCTGCCTCCACCTCCCAAGTAGCTGGGACTACAGGTGCCCGCCACAATGCCCGGCCATTTTTTGGTTGCAGCCGTCATTGTAGTTTGGCGGGCCCGGGCTGGATTTGAACCCGCCAGCTCAGGTGTATGTGGCTGGCACCTTAGCCCGTTGAGCCACAGGCGCCGAGCCTCGTTCCTTCCTTCTTTTTTGATATATCATCTCACTTTGTCACCCTTGGTAGAGAGCCATGGCATCACAGCTCACAGCAACCTCAAACTCTTGGGCTTAAGCAATTCTCTTGTTTCAGCCTCCCAAGCAGCTGGTACTACTGGTGCCTGCCACAATGCCTGCTTATTTTTAGAGATGAGGTCTTGATCTGGCTCAGGCTGGTCTTGAATCTGTGAGGTCAGGCAATCCATCTGCGTCGGCCTCCCATAGTGCTAGGATTACAGGCATGAACCACCTTGCCCAGCCTCAGCCCTCTTTCTTAACTTTTAAGGTAGAAAAACCAGAAAGCACTTATGAAAGACAAAGGAACATGTGTCAGACTTGGATTCCAGCTATTCAGATGTGCAGAGCTCTGGGACCCAGGAACATGTGTATGTCACCAGCTTGCTCAGGACAGCTGCTTTCAGATGAGCCAAGACTCTGTTTTCCAGGTTGGTTGGGACTTGCTGTCATGCTCTGCCCAGAGTGGACTCTCAGTTTTAAGACTACAGTTTCAGAGGACATGCCTGGTTGGGGGTATGGAAAAGTACCCCTGAGCTTTGGTAGCAGACCAAGAGTCATACAGTTTGCTAGGTGCTGAGAGTCTGAATGTCAGTGTTCCTCCCAAATTCACATGTTGAAACCTAATGTCCAATGTGATAGTACTAAGAAGTGGGCCTGGCTCGGCGCATGTGGCTCAAGCGGCTAAGATGCCAGCCATGTACACCTGAGCTGGTGTGTTCGAATCCAGCTCGAGCTTAGGAGTTGGAGGTTGCTGTGAGCTGCAATGCCACAGCACTCTACCCAGGGTCACAGCTTGAGGCTCTGTCTCAAAAAATAAAAAAATAAAAAAAGAGGTGGGTCTTTTAAGAAGTGATCAAGTCATGAGAGCTGTGCCCTCAGGAATGGTATTAACACCCCTATAAAAGAACTTGAAGGGAGTGCCCTTCCACCCCTTCTGCCATGTGAGGACGCAGCAACAAAGTGCCGTCTACGAAGCAGACAGTGAGTCTCGACCAGGCAATGAATTTGCTGGCGCCTTGATCTTGGACTCCTCAGCTTCCAGGACTGTGAGCAATAAATTTCTGTTGTTTATAAATCAATAAGCCTAAGGTATTTTGTTATGGCAGCCTGAGCTGACCAAGGCATAAGGGCTGCCTTAACAAAGTGCCACAGACTGGGTGGCTTAAACCACAGAACTTTATTTTCTCAGAGTTGTGGAGGCTAGGAGTTTCGGATCAAGGTCAGCAGGGTTTGTGGCCCGGGAGGGAAGGATCTGTTCTGGGATTTTCTGCTTGGCTTATAGATATCTGTCTCCCTCCGTGTCTTCACATCATCCTCCCTGCATGTGTGTATTTGTGTCCACATTTTCCTTTTTTTTCTTTTTTTTCCTGTTTTAAGGCAAAGTCTCACTCTGTCGCCCAGTGCAGCGGTGCCATCATCCCTTACAGCAAACTCAAACTCCTGGGCTGCAGCAATCCTCCTGCCTCAGTCTCCCGAGTTGCTGGTATTATGGGCATGTACCACTGTGCCCAGCCAAATATCCTCTTCTAAGATCACTAGTCATATTGGATTAGGGCCCAGACAGATAACCCCATTTTTAATGGAATTAGTACTTCAAAGACCCCGTCTCTGAACATGATTACATTCAGAGGTAGTGGGGGCTAGGACTTTAACATATGAAATTTGGGGGAGACACAATGTAGCCCATAACAAGCTGATTCCTTCCCGCCTGGTGTGGCCAGGGTGGTGTGCAGACTTTCTCTCTAGCCCAGGTAGGGTACATACTCCTCTGAGATTTCACTCTGTGTCTTCTTTTTCTAACTTCTTATTGTGAAAATATTTAAACACACTGTAGAATATACACCTATCCATGTGTCCACCCTCACCTAATTCAATCCTGGTTAACATTTTGTCAAGTATCTATCATCATAGTGTGTTATAGCAAATTTCTTCAAACCAGGATCCTATGTATGCATTACAAATAGTTATGTCTGTCTAGTGTCTTTTATTTTATTTTTATTTTATTATTATTATTATTTTTTTTTTTTTTGGGACAGAGTTTCACTATGTCGCCCTCGGTAGAGTGCTGTGGCATCACAGCTCACAGCAACCTCAAATTCTTGGGCTTAAGAGATTCTCTTGCCTCAGCTTCTAAAGTTGCTGGGACTACAGGTGCCCACCACAATGCCTGGCTATTTTTTGGTTGTAGTTATCATGGTTGTTTAGCAGACCCAGGCCGGGTTCCAGCCTGCCAGCCTGATGTATGTGGATGGTGCCCTACCCACTGAGTTATGGGCACTGAGCTGCCAGTGTCTTTAATGTCCTTTAATGTCGAATGCCCCTCCCCCTCCCCTTTAATGTTCACCTTATTGACTCCTCAAAGACACTAAATCAGGCTTGGTGCCCATAGCACATGGGTTATGACGGCCACATACACCAAGGCTGGTGGGTTTGAACCCCGCCCTAGCTTGCTAAACAACAATGACAACTGCAACAAAAGATAGCCAGGCATTGTGGTGGGCGCCTGTAGTCCCAGTTACTTGGCAGGCTGAGACAAGAGAATCAGTTAAGCCCAAGAGTTTGAGGTTGCTGTGAGCTGTGACGCCACAGGCACTCTATCGAGAGTGACATAGTAAGACTCTGTCTCATAAAAAAAAAAAAAGACTAAACCACATGAGACTGTCCTACATTTTGGGGTGGTCTGGTTGTTTCTCTTGAGGTGGTGTTTTATTTCAGGTTGTTATAATAAAGAGCCACATGAAAATCATTTATTTACTGCAAAGCAGTAGTTGAGGACAATACCTAGCATGACTCCAGTTTCTAAAATACATCCCATTCTAGAAATTTATACCACAGTCTGTTGCCAGGAAAGAGTTGTCTCCTCAGCTGGGCACAGTGGCTCATGCCTGTAATCCTAGCACTCTGGGAGGCCGAGGATGGTGCATTGCTTGAGCTCAGGAGTTTGAGACCAGACGGAGCAAGTGTGAGACTCCCATCTCTACTAAAAAATAGAACTAGCCAGGGTTGTGGCAGGTGCTTTAAGTCCCAGCTACTCAGGAGGCTGAGGCAAGAGGATCCCTTGAGGCCAACAGTTTGAGGTTGCTGTGAGCTATGACACCATAGCACTCTACTCAGGGGGACAGAGTAAGACTCTATCTCAGGAGCTGTCTCCTCTACAAATTGGCATATTGTTTTTTTTTGCTATAAAAGCTGTGAAACTTAATGTTGCTCTCGCTCTCTTTTAAAGAAGTACAAAGTAAAATTTACAGAATAACTTCTACATTTCAAAGTTATCATATCTGTTTCTCCCCCCAGTCCTGAGAGATATTTTGTTGAATCTATTATATGTCCTTTATTGTAAATCCTTTTCAAATTCCTTTTTGTTTGTTTGTTTTAAAGATGCAGGGTACAGATAAATCCAGCTGAATTTCCCAAGAGATGAAGAGCCTTCCCAAAGGCACTGTAGAGAGAACTCCTTTCAGGGAATGAAAGGATAGTAGAAAAACTTCAAAAGTCAAGCCTCTCCCCACACAGGGCAGTCCTCAAGGTAGTCAGGACATGTCACCCACTGTGTCTGTGACAAGAACAAGAAGTCTCTTTCACTTGCTATTTCTTAAGGGGATCCTGCCAATATTCATCAATTGTTCACTAAGCGCTGTGCCAGGAATGGTGAGAAGCAGTTATGACTTCTGAACTATAGGGTTAAGGATTTATGGATCTCTTTTATATCCTGAAATCTCAGTTTCTCTTGATACATAAGAACTTAAACACAGTTTTATTTTATTTTTTTTCAGAGATAGGATCTCACTCTGTTGCCCAGGCTATAGTGCAGTGGTATGATTATAACTTACTGTAACCTTGACCTCCTGAGCTCAAGTGATCTTCTGCCTCATCGTCCCAATTAGCTAGGACTATAGGCACATGCCACCATGCCCAGCTGATTTTTTCATTTTTTTTATAAAGACAGGGTCTTACTCTTGCTTAGGCTGTTCTTAAACTCCTGGACTTAAGCAATCCTTCTGCCTTGACCTCCCAAAGTGCTAGGATTACAGATGTAAACCACTGTGTCTGGCCTAATTTTTATATTTTTTGTGGAGATGGGGATCTCATTATGTTGCCCAGGCTGGCCTTGGATTCTTGGCCTCATGCAAACCTCCTGCCTCAGCTCTCAAAGTTCCGGGGTTATGGGTGTGAGCCACTGAGCCCAGTTTAAGCAAACCGTTTAAAGGTATTTGATATCCAGAAACACTGTGAAGTCTGGTTTTAGCAACTGTTTATGCAGTACTTATTATGTTCCAGGAACTTATGTGTGTTGTTTTATTTAATCGTCACAGTAATTTTGAGATATAAACATTGGTATCCACATTTTCTAAAATAGGAAACAGAATTTTAGAGATGCTAATAACTTGCCCACGTTTCTGGAGTTACTAATGGTGAACTAGGGTTTGAACCTACATCTGTCTCCTAGTTAATAGTTACTGGGGTTTGAACCTACATCTGTCTCCTAAACTCGTTTAATATTATGCTATATTGTCTGTGTATTTTGTTCCTTGAATAGAAGAAAATTAAGAGGAAAATATGTTGCTAAACTCAGAGTGAGAGGATAGAAAACTATTTATTATGTTTTCGACTTCCCCAATACATATAGGACAGAACTGTTTGGGGATCTGGATTAGGTAAATTCCGGTATTTTTCTTGGTCTGCAGGCTGGAAGTGACTTCTCAGCACCCTATGGGCCAGAGGCACGGGACAGTATGTGGTGCAGCAGCAACACCAGCTGGTCACACAGACTTCCTCCAAGAGGTCCCACCCACAGCTGCTTCCTACTCACACTGAGAGGAGAAAGCATTAGCATGCTCAGACTGTAGGCTCACCAAGAGCTGAAGTGCTTATTCAATAAGATGTGCCCTGTTGATGGGAAAGTCTGTAATTTAAATATGTGTGTAGGCAGAGGAGTTTCCCACACTAGCATTCTTGATTATCTGCGTTAAGGGGGGGACATTGGGACAAATATGAGCAAGGTGGCTCATACCTGTAATACTAGCACTTTAGAAGGTCAAGGTGGGAGGATCACTTGAGGCCAGGCATTTGAGAGCAGCCTGAGCAATATAGTGAGATCTACATCTCCTCAAAAATAGAAAAAAAAAATACCTGGGCATGGTGTTGCACCCCTGTAGTCCCATCTGAGGCAGGAGGATCACTTGAGCCCAGGACTTTGAGGTTTCTCTGAGCTATGATGATGTCACTGCCCTTTAGCCCAGGCAACAGGGTGAGACCCTATTTTTTAAAAAAAGGATAACTTGGGCTTTCTCCTTGGGCTTTAGGGAATCCCTGAGAGTTAATTTAATTAGTCTCACTCTGTTGCCCTAGGCTAGAGAGGTGAGGTGTCAGACTAGCTCACAGCAACCTCAAACTCCTGGGTTCAAGTGATCCTCCTGCCTCAGCTTCCCCATTAGCTAGGAATATAGACACCTGCCATGATGGCTGACTAGTTTTTCTATTTTTAGTAGAGACTGGGTCTCATTCTTGGTCAAGCTGGTCTCTAATTCCTGAGCTCAAGCGATTCTCCTGCTTTGGCCTCCTAGAGTGCTACTATTACAGGCATTAGCCACTGTGCCCAACCAATGCACACTTTCATATTTGTGTATCTATGTATATCTTTTTGGGGAGATGGAGCCCTAATTGCTGTCAGATTTTCGGAGGGGGACCTTGATCTCTAAAAGTTAAGAATCATTACTTTGGCCCTAAAAGAAAAAAAAGAATCATTACTTTGGGACTAACCCAAATAATGTTCTGTTGATTTAATATTAACTTTAGCTAATTTAAAGTTAGTTTACCTTTTCTAAGAGATTTCTGTTCAGTTGGCTTGGGATTTGGCCAGGTGGTGGGAAAATGTTAAATTAAGTGACTAATGTGTCACTGATTAACTAGTGGAAGTTTAATACAGCAGTTAAGAGCCCAGGGTCTGGAGCAACACTGCTGAGGTTCAAGGTGCAACTCTGCCGTTCATTAGCTACATGACCGTGAGCAAGTTATTTGAGCTCTCAGAGCTTCTGATGCTTCCTCTGCAGAATAGGTAGTACTCTATTCATTAGATGAGGATGAAATAAGCTAATAAACACAAAGTCTTTGGCTCTACTTTAGGTGTAGAGCTATTATTATTATTTATCCTATCATTTCCTTGTTTCACAGGGTGGAACTGCTATTGACGGCAGTACCTTTGTGGCAAGAAGGAGTCAAGACTGTCCTGATTGTCTCGACGTCAAAATAGGCTAGATCCTTCCCCCTACCCCACCTGTCCATTCTCCTCCCAAACCATCTATCTCAAGCTGGCTTGGTCTTAAGGCTGATTCGAAAGCACTTACTCAATATATCCCAGCACAGTCCACATTCCAGCCCAGTTTATCTTTTTCTTCTCAATAGCCTATAACCCCACATAAACAAATACCCACACATTTTAGATGTATTAGAAATGGAGTGCTCGTCCTGTATTAGGCGCTGTGTGTCTATGTGTATGTACGTGTATATATAAGATCTCATTTGGTCTACAACAACTCTCTGAGGCATGCCTATTAACCATGCCTTATTAGCCAAGTGTTACAGATAAGATTGAGGCACAGGTAGGTGAGTGATCATGCCTAAGTCTACAAAGCCAGTAAAAAGATCTGCACGTTCAACCTGATTCAGCTTGCTGTGTTAGGTAGGCATTAACTTCCTGGCAACCTCAATTTATGATGTTATTTTATAGTGTTTAGAGTTTCACATTATTTTATTCTAAGAAGTCTGTAAATTCCTTGAAGATAGAAATGATTTCTTATCATTTTTCATACCACGTGGTATCTAGGACAATATGTGGAACACAATGGGTACCCAATAAATATTTACCTATGGATTATTGACTGAAATGGGTACCCAATAAATATTTACCTATGGATTATTGACTGACTATATGATGTATATGGGAAGCAGCTGAAATATGTTCACTGTATTTGTTTAATAATGTAACTATTTGTATATATGTAGCTGTAGGTTAATTTTTGGCCATCATTTCTGTATGACAATATTAAAATATACATAATATGTTACTGTCAAGGCTACAATCTTTCTAATGTATTTATGGAAAGAATAAAAGTATAGCTGAAGCATAATCAGGAGGTTTGTATCTGGAACTTAAGTATTTGGCACACTGCCTGGTGGGTAATAAGGAATGAAGAAACATTAATTACATTATTATTATGCTGGTTGTACAATTATTATTATTGTTATCTATTATTATTATTACCAGAGCAACTTGCTCTGTGAGAATTCTTAACTCTAGCTTTAAAATGTTGAGAAGGTTTTTGGGGGCAAGACACAATTGTAAGAGGGTCTTTACCTAACAGATGCAATCAGTGTAACCTGGTTTCTTGTACCCTCAATGAATCCCCAACAATAAACTAAAAAAAAAATGCCGAGAATGTGGCTCGGCACCTGTAGCACAGTGGTTACGGAGTCAGCCACATACATCGAAGGTGGTAGGTTTGAACCCGGCCTGGGGTCAGTTAACCAACAATGACAATTGCAACAACAACAACAAAATACCCAGGTGTTGTGGCGGGCGCCTGTAGTCCTAGTTACTTGGGAGGCTGAGGCAAGAGAATCACTTGAGCCCAAGAATTTGAGGTTGCTGTGAGCTGTGACACCACAGCACTCTACTGAGGGTGACATAGTGACACTCTGTCTCAAAAAAAAAAAATGTTGAGAAGAAAGAGGAGGGATATTCCCTGTTCTACCTTCTTTTCTTCGATGTTTACTCTTAAGGCAGAGCCTCCAGCCTTCATATTCCTTAGCTGGGGTCCTGGACATCCCTGGAGGAAATAAGCCACCTATGTTCTATTTGAATTCCTTCCCCAGAGAAAATGTGACAGATAATAAATGATTATTGTTGTTTTAAGCAAAGATGTTTTGGGGCATCTTGCTATGTAGCAATAAATAATATATTTAATAATACCCCTAGTACAGTAGCTGAAAATAGGTGATCAATACATTATAGGTTATACATTTAAACAAATGTGTGAGTTGGGCGGTGCCTGTGGCTCAGTGGGTAGGATGCCGGCGCCATATACCGAGGGTTACAGGTTTGAACCCGGCCCCGGCCAGCTAAGACAGCTGTGGCAACTGCAACAAAAATAGCCAGGTGTTGTGGTGGGTGCCTGTAGTCCCAGATACTTGGGAGGCTGAGGCAGGAGAATCGTCCTGGCCCAAGAGCTGGAGGTTGCTCTGAGCTGTGATGCCACTCTACCGAGGGCAACAAAGTGAGACTATCTCAAAAAAAAAAAAAATTTGTGAGTGGGATGCACACAGTGGCTCACACCTGTAATCCTAGCACTATGGGAAGCTGAGGCAGGTGGGTTGCCTGAGTTCACGGGTTCAAGACCATCCTGAGCAAGAGCCAGATCCTGTCTCTAAAAATAGCCTGGCATTGTGGCAGGAACCCTTATAGTCCTAGCTACTTGGGAGGCTGGGGCAAGAGAAACACTTGAGCCCAAGAGTTTGAAGTTGCTGTGAGCTATGACTCCACAACACTCTACTGAGGGTGACAAAGTGAGACTCTGTCTCAAAAAAACAAAAAATAAAAATAAAAATGGTTGGGCATTGTGGCGGGCATCTGTAGTCCCAGGTACTCAGGAGGCTGAGGCAAGAGAATTGCTTGAGTCCAACAGATTGAGGTTGCTGTGATCTATGACACCACAGCACTCTACTGAGGGCTACAAAGTGAGACTGTCTCAAAAAATTAAAAAAAAAGTGTGTGACTCATTATATTTTCAAAAATTTGGGCCATAATTTTGTTTTCTTCCAAGTTGACTATTTCCTGGTAAGGTTTTGGGGAAGGGACATTTTGATCCCCACCTCCCATCCCACTCCTTTTACAGATAAAATTACTTACTCTGAGTATAAAGCATATAAGAACAGGCTTTTAGTTCTCCATCTGTTGAGTTGTCTCCTGGGTTTTCAGCCCATTGCTGCGGGTTAGAGGCAGACCTGTTTCTGGATTTGGCTTATCTTTTGGTTCACTGGTTTAAGTTGTTTTTGAGCATTAATCATAGGCGTTGAGGTTGTCCACGTTCCCTCCTTGCTCTGCACACACATGCAAGTTAGGACCACGGGCACTTTTCTGGTATTTTCCTTCTTTTAAAATCATAACCTTGATTACCAGGCCAAGATAGCCATGGAAGAAAATAAATGCCCAGGTTGGCGTCAAAGGGCAACTGCTGCTCAAGTCCTGTTGGTTTTCCAGGATTCAAGGTGTTGCCTCTTCCTCCTCCCTCTAAGTGGGAGAAGGTAAAGCAAACACAACATCTGTATGTGTATGTGTGCGTGTGTCTAGTGTGTGTGTATGTGGGTGGGAGAGCTCAGAAAGCTGTGGGGCCTCCTTGAGTTCCTGGTGCATCCTGGCCGCTCCCGGCATCTCCTGGAGGTGCCTCTGGGCTGCCCGGCCAGTATATGGATGCAATGAGGGTGAAGGAAGCAGGGAAGAAGAATGTGTGGCCCGGGCTCTGGCTTGCTCATGCTTTTTTCTTTTTCTAAAACTGTAGTAAAATATCCATCACATAAAATTTACCATTTTAATTATTTAAAATGTAGAATTCAGTGGCATTAAGTACCTTCACTCTGTTATTTAACCACTGCTATTATTCACATCCAGAATTCGTCATCTCAAACCGAAAGTCTGTATCCACTGAACATTAACTCCCCTTTCCTCCCTTCCTGCAGCCCCTGGAAACCTCTATTTCCTACTGTCTGTGTGAATTGACTACTCTAGGCGCCTCATATAAGTAGAATCAAACACTATTTGTTCTTTTGTGTCCAACTTATTTCGCTTAGCATAATGTTTCACGCATGTTGTAGCATGTGTCAGAATTTCATTCCTTTTTAAGACTGAATAATATTCTATGGTATGTATATACCACATTTTGTTTATATATTCATCCACGGAAATTCTGGCTATCATGAATAATATATATATTTTTTGAGACGGAGCGTCAAGCTGTCACCCTGGGTAGAGTGCCGTGGCATCACAGCTCAAAGCAACCTCCAATTTCTGGGCTCAAGCGAGTCTCCTGCCTCCGCCTCCCAAGTAGCTGGGATTATAGGCCCCCACCACAATGCCCGGCTATTTTTTGGTTGCAGCCGTCATTGTTTGGCGGGCCCGGGCTGGATTCGAACCTGCCAGCTCCGGTGTATGTGGCTGGCGCCCCAGCCGCTTGAGCCACAGGCGCCGAGCCTATCATGAATAATATTGCTATGAACGTTGGTGTACAAATATGTTTGAATCCCTGTTTTCAATTCTTTTATATCTAGAAGTGGAATTTCTGGATCATATGGTAATTTAGTGTCCAGGGATCTGACCTTGGTCCTCATCAAGTCTAAGGATCTATTTGCCAGTGGAATGAGACAGGAAGCTTCTTGCTATCCCAGCATCCTGTAGGCCTATGCAAATTAGGCTCATTGTGATCTAGTTGTGTTTCTTTTTTCTTTCTTTCTTTCTTTTTTTTTTTTGTAGAGACGGAGTCTCATTTTATTGCTCTCGGTAGAGTGCCGTGGCGTCAGACAGCTCACAGCAACCTCCAACTCCTGGGCTCAGGTGATTCTCTTGCCTCAGCCTCCCGAGTAGCTGGGACTACAGGCGCCCACCACAACACCCGGCTGTTTTTTTGTTGCAGTTCGGCCGAGGCCGGGTTTGAACCTACCACCCTCAGTATATGGGGCCGGTGCCCTACTCACTGAGACACAGGCACCGCACTCTAGTTGTGTTTCTATTGAGCACATTTTTTTTTTGGAGACACGGTTTTGCTCTGTCATCCAGACTAGAGTATAGTGGTATCATCATAGCTCACTGTATCCTCAAACTCTTGGGTTCAAGGGATCCTCTTGTATTAGCCCCCAAGTAGTAATAATTGGGTCTATATGCATAACACTGCTCCACTCTGCCTGGTTAATTAAACAAAATTTGTGGGCCGGGTGTGGTGGTTCAGCCTTGTAATTCTAGCACTATGGGAGACTGAGGAGGGTGGATTGCTTGAGCTCACGATGATACAGGACATTTGGCGTCCCAGCCAGCTCAGCGGAGCTGAGCCTCCACCTTGGTGGTGTCTATAAGGTGGCAGCCGGCTGAGGAACCAGCAGGCTGGACGATAGGCAAGGAGGGGAGCCTCCGATCCCCACGGGAGGCTCCAATAGCCAAAAAGGCCAGACAAGTGCGGAGGAGACACTGGTGCCTTGGTGTCTGCTTCACTTTTCACTTAGGACTAAATACGGAACCCCCATTTCCTATGCCTAGGTCAATTTCATGTGTTTCCTAGGCCCAATTCTATGAATGGACTGTGTCCATTCATTAATACATTCATTCGCCTTGCCCTGGGGAAGGGACTGCGTTTATTCATTGATACAGTCATTCACCTTGCCCTTGTGGAAGGGACTGTGTTCATTCATTTCCTGGCCAAGGAACCCATACACCTATATCTAAACCGAAACTAAAAGCCTAAACGTGGAGACGAGGAAAGACCAGGAGAGAAACAGAGAGAGCTTTTCTCTCCCCACTTGAGTTCTTTCTCTCTACCAGAAGCTTTAGTGTTTTTTGTATTCTTTTCTTTAAATAAATTCTGTCTTACCACTGATGTGTGGTGCCCGGATTTATTCTTCAAATCACCAAGACCAAGAACCTGAAATTCCGGTATTAATGAGTTCCAGGCCAGCCTGAGCAAAAGCAAGACTCTGTCTGTACTAAACATAGAAAACCTGGGGGCGGCACCTGTGACTCAAAGGAGTATGGCACCAGCCTCATATGCCAGAGGCGGCAGGTTCAAACCCAGCCCTGGTCAAAAACTGCCAAAAAAAAAGAAAAACTGAGGCAAGAGGATCACTTAAGCCCAAGAGGTGGAGATTGCTGCGAGCTATGACACCATGGCACTCTAACCAGGGTGATAGCTTGAGACTCTATCTCAAAAAAACTAACTAACTAAATAAATAAACATTTGTTTTGTAGAGATAAGGATCTCACTATGTTTCTCAGGCTGCTCTTGAACTCCTGGGCTCAAGCATTCCTCCTATCTTGGCCTCCCAATGTGTTGTGATTACAGGTATCAACCATGATATCCAGCTCTTCCCTCCCTCCCTCCCTCCCTCCCTTCCTAACTTGACATAGAGTATCACTCCATCATTCCAGGTAGAATCCAGTACATCATTACAGCTCACTGGAACCTCATACTTCTGGATTCAAGCAATCCTCCTGCCTCTGCCTCCTGAATATGTGGGACTACAGGTATGCACTACCATGCCTTGCTAATTTTTTCTATTTTTGGTAGAGATGGGGTCTTGCTCTTGTTCAGGCTGGTCTCGAACTCCTGACTTCAAGCTCCTCCTGCCTTAGCCTTCCAGAGTGCCAGGTTTACAGGTGTGAGACACTGTGCCTCACCCTTCTGTTTCTTAAATTACTCTTTGAGTAAGTTTGATTATTGTCCCTGGTTTACACATTAGGAAACTGAGGCATGAAGATGTTATATAATCACCCCCAGAGCATACAGAGTGCAAGTTCTGAGTTAGGATTTGAACCCAGAGAGCATAATGCTACTTCCTGTGCATTTAACATTTATACAATTCTGCCTTTCCAAACAGTGGCTATTAAATTTGTCAGTCAGGATTGGATTCATTTATGTGGGAGAAATAAACTGTTTATGTGGGATAATTATGGTAAAAAATCAAAGATATAAATAAAAAAGCTAATGTAAGATGCTCACTAGTCTCTGTGTTTTAAGAAGATCTCTACGAGGAGCTCCCTGTCATGTTTCGGGTAAATATTTTTTCATAGGCAGGCATAGTGGCTCATGCCTGTAATCCCACCACTGCCAGAGGCAGAGGCAGGAGGATCAATTAAGCTCAGGAGTTTGAGGCTAGCCTGAGCAAGAGCAAGATTCCTTCTCTACCAAAAATAGAAAAATTAGCCAGGCATTTTGGTGTGCCCTGGTAGTCTCAAGCTACCTGGGAAGCTGAGGCAGGAGGATTGCCCGAACCCAGGAGTTTGAAGGTTTTGTGAGCTTAGGCTGATGCCATGGCAGCACTATAGCATGGGAAAGAGTGAGACTCTGTCTCAAAAAAAATTTTTTTTCTTAGTATGTAAGGTATATGAGAGGACTTTTATATATTCACAAATGCAAACCCCCTATTTAAGACCTGGTACTACATTGCTCTTAAGGGTAACCCTGAATTTATATATTGAAATTATTGGGTGGCACCTGTGCCTCAGTGAGTAGGGCGCTGGCCCCATATACTAAGGATAGTGGGTTCAAACCCGGCCCTGGCCAAACTGCAACAAAAAAATAGCCAGGCGTTGTGGTGTGCCTGTAGTCCCAGCTACTTGGAGGCTGAGGCAAGAGAATCACCTAAGCCCAAGAGTTGGAGGTTGCTGTGAGCTGTGATGCTACAGCACTCTACCCAGGGTGACAAGGTGAGACTGTCTAAAAAAAAAAGAAAGAAAGAAAGAAAGAAAGAAATTATCAATGAAATATATCACTAGATGGCAGTACAAATCAAGTGTTAAAAATTTCAACTGCTTTCTAAATCTGCATAAACTCTAGGAAAGCACCTTTATCATTTTTGACATGATCAGGGCAACTGTATCTAATTCCAAATGGATTTTAATCACCTACAGGAGAATTCACAAGCTTTGTTTAGGCAGAAGACCTGAAAGTGTAGAGGCTTTTATAAGGAAAGCTGCTACTCACATTTTAGAAATTCCTGCTTTGGGGGAAGCCAAAGTTTCAAGTACATGTTTCAACTTGGGAAGCTTCGCATCAGCAAGATACAAATGGATTTTTTAAATTTCATTTCCTAGCTTCGTTTGGGTAAGAACAAGCCTTTAGTCCATAATTGCAAACATCGTTGTCAATTTAGTCCTTAGGGGAAGTTCTTTTCATTTAATTCCAGAGAAAAATCCAGTGCTTAAATAATTTGGAGGTCAGGATTGACCCACAGGTTGGTTTGACATCTGAGCTCCTGAACCAATTGACTTGTACTTGGGATAATGAAATGGATTTTACTTATTAGAAGAGAATTCTCAGTTGCTTCTTTGAGCGAGGAAAGTAGCGGGTAAAGATAGGGGAGGTAAATGCATTTGCTTATCTCAGCTCTCCAGGTTTGGCTCGTATAGGATGAATTTTAATGACCTAACTTTTATACCTACTTGGTGAGAGAATAAATGTTTTATTTCAGAGGACACCATACACTTGAGCCCGAATGCTACATGTTTTCAAAGTGGAAAATTGGCTTAGAAACGGATTCTTTTTTCTTCTGCAGCTGTCATATGTAAGTTACTAGTCTTCTAGAGGGATCACAGAGACCCAGCATCAAATAAATGGAATCCAGCAAATGCCTCCGAGAAATGGGAGTTTCAGCCATGACTTGTGAAAGGCAGACATAGGCTGACGTCTTTTCACACTGAACACCATGAGCCAAGGTGGATCTGAAAACTGTTGTCAAAGCAACAGTGGAGAACATCTGGGGTCAAGATCATCTTTTGGGACCCAATGGGCCTCATTGAGCCTCAGATTACTCATTTCTAAAACAGGCATCATAGTTTTTTTCAGGTTGTTGTGAAGGCAAATGACGTAAGGACAGAAAGCACTTGTAAGCTGCATGGTGCTATCAAATCGTGACTGTCATGGTTTGCGTTATGTCAGTTCATCCCACCCCATTGTTTCTCCAGCTCTCGTAAGTGGTTGCCCCCTCTTACCCACCACCTCATAATAACCCAGACTGGAAACTCCAGGTCATCTCTGCCCTCCCTTTCATCTCCCACGCCAATCAGTCTTCACTTTTTAGTCTCCCTTTCCACAATTTAATGAGTTTCCCAAGCAGCTTTCTGCACCTAATCTAGTCTAGTTTGGTTCCATCCTGCTCAGTATTGGAGAAATAAACCTCTTTTTTTTTTGAGACAGAGCCTCAAGCTATCACCCTGGGTAGAGTGTCATGGTGTCACAGCTCACAGCAACCTCCAACTCCTGGGCTTAAGCGATTTTCTTGCCTCAGCCTCTCAAGTAGCTGGGACTATAGGCGCCCACCACAATGCCCGGCTATTTTTTTTTTTTTTTTTTTGGTTGTAGTTGTCATTGTTGTTTGGCAGGCTTAGGCTGGATTTAAACCTGCCAGCTCTGGTGTATGTGGCTGGCGCCTTAGCCGCTTGAGCTACAGATGCCAAGCCAAATAAACCTCTTCAAATAGCACTTTGATTATCATTTTCTCCTGTTCAAGAATTTTCTTTTTTTTTTTAATTTTTTTTTTAAATACATGTATTTTATTATTCTTCATTACATTATTTCCCCCCCCCACCCGTCCGTGATAAGGCAGAATTGATTTACAGAAAAGAATACAGAAAACACCAAAGCTCCTGGTAGTGGGAGAGATTTCAAGTA
>CAUYRH010122015.1:0-39343 GCA_963574655.1 Perodicticus potto | reverse complement strand
AGACAGAGCCTCAAGCTGTCACCCTGGATAGAGTGCCGTGGCATCACAGCTCACAGCAACCTCCAATTCCTGGGCCCAAGCGAGTCTCCTGCCTCTGCCTCCCAAGTAGCTGGGACTACAGGTGCCCGCCACAACGCCCAGCCATTTTTTGGTTGCAGCCGTGATTGTTGTTTGGCGGGCCCGGGCTGGATTCGAACCCGCCAGCTCAGGTGTACGTGGCTGGTGCCTTAGCCTGTTGAGCCACAGGCGCCAAGCCAAGTTCCCTTGTTCTTATTTGCAGTCAGTCCTCATTCCTACCCCCAAGCGTAGGTAACCATAGATCTGCTTTCTACTTTACAGTTTTGCCTTTTCTAGAATTTTCATATAAACAAAATAGTATAATATGAAATCTTTTTGTCTGGCTCATTTTACTTAACGTGTAAAGCCATTCTGTGGCTGATCCATGTTGTAGAATATTTTGTCAGTTCATTCTTTTTTGTTGCTGGATGGTATTTCATAGTATGGATACGCCATCTCTCCTTATCCACTCACTAAGTGATGGACATTTGGATTGTCTGCACTTTGGGGCGATGAGCCTTTACCTACAAGTCTTCGTGTGGACAGATGTTTTTGTTTTTCTTGAGTAGATATCTAAGGAGATTGATGTTTAAAATGGAATGTATTCACTGAAGGGATATTTACGGAATGCCTACTGCTAGCAACCACTGTGCTACAGGCTTGGAATACAATTGTGAATAAAATTTGGCACAAACTCAGGCCTCATGGAGCTTGCAGTCTACAGAGGAGAAAGGCATTAGTCCAAAGTCATGCTAGTAAATGTAACATCACAGCAGTGCTAAGTGCCAGGGGAGGAGGGACATGTGTATATAATGTTGTAAGATCCAGTTTATAGGTGTGCTGGCCTGTTTGCCTTTAGGTAAAGACCTTATGTTTTATTTATTTTTATTTTTTGAGACAGAGTCTCACTCTGTTGCCCTGAGTAGAGTGCCATGGTGTCATAGCCCATATTAACCTCAAACTCCTGGGCTCAAGCCATCCACCTGCCTCAGCCTCTCGAGGTGCTGGGACTATGGGCGCCCACCAGGACATCCAGCTAGTTTTTCCATTTTTAGTAGAGATGGGGTCTTGCTTTTGCTCAGGCTAGCCTTGAACACCTGAGCTCAACCAATCCTCCCGCCTCAGCCTCCCAGAGGGCTAGGATTATAAATGTGAACCACCACACCTGGCAAGACCTTATGTTTTCACCTCTCAGAGTTGTTTGAAAGCTGTGAGAACAAATGTCAATAAAGGTTAATTTGGGGAGCATCTCATATTACTTTCTGTACTTTCCTGTATGTTTTAAATCTTTCACCAGTAAACTTTTTTTCTTTTGGCCAGGGCTGGGTTTGAACCCGCCACCTCCGGCATATGGGGCTGGCACCCTACTCCTTTGAGCCACAGGCACTGCCCATGAGTAGGCATTTTAAAAATAGTTTTTTAGTTCCCTTGAGCACCTGCCAAGCAGCCCAGCCTGTTTTGTTAAGATAATAAGCTTGTTATCTCTCCATGAGAAGAGAAGTCGTGATTGGAAGGTGACTTCTGGAAACTGGACCCAGGAACTGAGGGAATAATGCTAATTAGTGGCCAGTATCCTTGGGCTACAACATTTTGATGCCTGTATCTCCACTCTAAGGGCGACCTGCCACAAGGGATCTTCCTGACAAAAGTTTCATCCCTCAAAAATTTTGTTGTACCAATACTAGGTAAAAGTAGTCTAGACCATAGGTTTTGGATCCTTGTGGATGTGGTTCGAAACCCAGTTCAACCACTAGCAATTGTAAGAAAGTCACTTCAGGCCAGGCACAGTAGCTCCTAGCACTTTGGGGGTTGAGGGAGGATTGCTTGAGATCAGGAGTTTGAGACCACCCTGATCAAGAGCAAGACCCCTTCTCTAAAAATAGAAAAATTAGCTGGGCATTGTAGTGGACGCCTAGAGTCTCAGATACTCAGAAGGCTGAGGCAGGAGGATCGCTTGAACCCAGGAGTTAGAGGTTGCTGTAAGCTAGGCTTACGCCAAGGCAATCTAGCCTGGTGGGGAAAAAGTTACTTTACCCTTCCAGTAGTAGAGTTGTTTTGTCAATTCCATGATTCATGCAAAGTACTTGGCACATGGTAACTGCTCAGCAAATGGTTTGTTGCACATTATTAATACAGACTTTCCTCTGGCTCCCATTTTTCTGTATTCTATATAGCAGTGGTTCTCAACCTTCCTAATGCTGTGGTCCTTTAATACAGTTCCTGTGGGTCATGACCCATAGGCTGAGAACCACCGCTATATAGGCATTCCCCTTCCGTTGACTTGCTCTTTTTGAAACATATTAATGTCATCAGCTAGGCTGAAGTCAGTATCTGATCTTGCCTTTGGCCTGGGGAAGCTTCTGTCTTTGGGAGTGCCTTCTGCTGATGCATGGCCTCTGTCCCTTCTGGATTAATCTGACTCATTTAACTCTTAAAGCATGGCAGAGCTTTTGCTGACACCTGTGAATACAACACCACTACTATTTTGATTTTTTTCAAATCTGAGTTCATATTAAAAAAAATGACAATAGTCCCTTTCAATGACTGTGATTTATAGAAAGTCAGACACCAAATGTTCTTGAGCAGGATTTTTCAAAAGCGCTGGCCGCCCTACCCTGAAACAGCTCCATAAATCTTTCATTCTCCCTCAGCAGTGTACTTTCCTGCAGTGATGCTTAGACAGTTTCACCCATAAAAACTTGCTTAAACTGAGACTTTTTAGTAAGCCTCAAGTTGCTGTGGAATCCTTTTCTTTATGTGTGGGATTCTACCATCAGCAACTGACTGATTTAGAGAGGCTGCCATCTGCAAACTGACATCAAAAGAAGCAACACTGTTTTGCATTCTAAGAACAAAATACCATAATTTTTTAAATTAATTGGTTCATTTTCATGTTTCTGCTGAGGCAAAGCATGGTAGCCATACTCTAAGATGGTCCTCAATGATCTCGACCTGCTGGAATTAAAAACCTTTATATTGTTCCTTTTCATACTGAATAGAGCTGATTTATATAACCAGTAGGATACTGCAGCAATGACAGAGTGTGCCTTCCAAGGCTAAGTTATAAGTGACACTACAGCTCCTGTCTTGCTCTTCAGGATGGGAAAATCATTTGCAATGGGAAAAGTTAGTCGCCATGTCATGAGGAAATTCAATCAGCCCCGTGGAGAGGCCCATGTGCCAATAGACATGTGAATGGGCCATCTTAGAAGCAGATCTTCCAGACCTAGTCAAGCCTTCAAAGGAGACTACATTCCCAGCCAACGTTTTGACTATAACCTCATGAGACCCCTTAGCCACCTAACCAAGCCATTCTTAAATTTATGACCTACAGAAACTATGTGAGCTAATAGATGTTTATTATTATTTTTAAGCGACCAAATTTTAGGGCTGATTTGTTATGCAGCAATAGATAACTGATAGATTAATATTTTCTTGGGTGATACAAGTGACATCTATCATTAACTTAGTGTGTACACACAGCATGCTTATTATTGCATAAGCTTGCCCAAAATTTCAAGTGTTTTCTCAAATGATCTACATCTAGATATTTTGTGCAGTTCCATGGCTTGGTTTAGTCCCATTCAGCAAACATATGTTGACTACATGGTTCATAACCTGTTAGCGACAAAAAACAAACAAACAAAAAAACAGATCAAGCATTAGCAATTTCAACCAGACTGATGGCAGTAAGCTGCATTTCCTCATCCAATTCCATTTATTGTGAATGATTCGTTTGCTTTTGTTACTCTTAGCAAAACTCTAGATGCCAGGAAGTCCAGCTCCTACCACTTCTTTTTCTTCTTCCTGAAATATATCCTAGAAGGGAATAGAGTTGGAGGAAAAGATGTCACCACATCCATAAAACATGCACCGTTACAATGACAGTTTGTAATAGCTAACGTTTATTTAGCACTTAATATGCACTCTGCCACTGTTTTAAATACTTAACATGTATTAGCATGCTTAATTCTTGCAAGGGAAAGATTGTTGTGACCCTTATTTATTTATTTACTTATTTATTTTTGAGACAGTGTCTCACTATGTTGCCTTCGGTAGAGTGCCATGGGGTCACAGTTGATAGCAACCTCAAACTCTTGGGCTTAAGCGATTCTCTTGCTTCAGCCTCCCAAGTAGCTGGGACTACAGGTGCCTGCCACAAAGCCTGGCTATTTTTTTGTTGTAGTTGTATTGTTGTTTGGCAAACCTGGTGGGGTTCGAACCCATCAGTTCTGGTATATGTGCACCCTAGCCAATGAGCTACAGGCGCCGAGCCAGATGTTGTTTTCCTTCTTTCTTTCTTTCTTTTTTTTTTTTTGAGATAGGGTCTCCCCCTGTTGCTGGGCCTAGAGTGCAGCAGCAGCATCAGTGCCTAATGCAGCCTCCAACTCCTGGGCTCAAGTGATTCTCCCACCTCTGCCTCCCCAGTAGCTAAAACCTGGCTATTTTTTTTTTTTTTGGTAGAGATAGGTTCATGCTATTGCCCAGTCTAGTCTCAGACTCCACCTCCACCTTCTGTTAGGACTACAGGCCACTGCAGTGGGCCTGGAAATGAATTTCCAATGAAGAGATAACAATATCTCTTATTGATGAAAAAGTGAGATGATGAAAATAACTGGACTGTGAGCTCCTAGAGATAAAAAAAGTGTATCTTTTTTTCTTTGTCTTCAGTATTCTTAGCACCTACCAAGTACCTTGCAGTGCTCGGCCCATGTTGTTGAATGAAGGAAAACACTGGAAAGGTGAAGAAAAATGTCCACACCTTTTTATCCTTCTTGTCCTTCTCACATCCGGGGAGAAATTCTGGTTAATTCACCACTTTCTGTCTTGCTTATTCTGGATTTAACCTCAGAATACTTATCAATTCAGTGCTTCTAGGAGACATTATCAGTCAGCTAGGAATGGTTTACAGTATGAAATCTAATTACCATCTCTGGACATTTGTCTAGAAAAGCTGTAGTCATTTCATCTGTAAAATGGGTGTAAGCCCTGTCTAGGCAATTTCTCAGGATTGTTTTAAGGATCAAATCAGATGTAGCATATGAAAGGGTTTTGGTGTAGACCTAAGACTTATTGTTGATGATTTCAAGTGTAGCATTTTATACATGAGATATCAAAGTACAAACCTTTTATACTCCGCACGTCTTAGTGCCTTCCAGAACCTGTAATTTATTTATTTATTTATTTATTTATTTTTGAGACAAAGCCTCAAGCTGTCACCCTGGATAGAGTGCTGTGGCATCACAGCTCACAGCAGCCTCCAATTCCTGGGCTCAAGTGAGTCTCTTGCCTCCGCCTCCCAAGTAGCTGAGACTACAGGTGCCTGCCACAACGCCCGGCCATTTTTTGGTTGCAGCTGTCATTGTTGTTTGGCGGGTCCAGGATGGATTCGAACCCACCGGCTCAGATGTATGTGGCTGGCACCTTAGCCTGTTGAATCATAGGCACCGAGTCAGAGCCTGTATTTATAAACCAGTGACCTTACACTGTTAAAATATCAGTGCTTGCAAAATCTTGTAACTCAGCCCTAGAATCTTCTGGGTTGAGGAGTGACATCTTCCCAGACCGGACTGCTGATCGGTCACAGGGAATTGTCCTTCTTCATTCATTTCTGAAATATTCTTTTGGCCAATACCCAGAGAGCAGCACATTTCCCATTACATTTTTCTTGAAAGGTTTTGAAGTAGTATCGACTATGTCCTCATGGGCCAGTGTTGAACCGTGAAGAAATCTGAACCTTCTGCTCACCTAAAAAGTGAATGGTATCCACAGGACAGGAGTTGGGCTACACAGACTTGCCAAATTTCACTCCAGTTTGCACTTGTGCCCATGCTGAATTCTTGACCTTAAAATTGTGCAGAAATCTAGCTGTTATTTTGCCACGATTCTCAGTGGTCTTGTCTTGACATGATCAGTCATGAGGCATATGGCCAGTAGTTTGTTACTCATCATATATAAAGCACCACAGTCTGGGTGATTTACATTTCTTTAAAAAAATAAATAAATGGATGCTGTAATTCTTGTAGTAATGTCATTCCTATTCATTTGCACTCTGGTGTGCTCTCCTAAGCAATGAGGCAGGGGGTGGCCTTTTAGCTGAGCGCTGGGAATTTCACAGACCCCTTAGTCCACCTTATCTGTCTCAGCTTGTGGTGAGAGACCATTAACAGTTCTGACAACTATAAATTATGGTGGTGTTTGCCAGTGGAGATTTTATAGTTACTGCCACTATTTATACTTTTCTGTTGTATTATGCTTTCTCACCTTATTAATAGTACCTGTGGGGAGAAGTTCTGGGAGGAAAAACAAAATTTGTTCTTAAAAATAAAGTTAGCTGGCCGGTGCAGTGGCTCAGGCCTATTAATCGTGGCATTCTGGGAGGCTGAGGTGGGTGAATGGTCTGAGTTTACAGGTTTAAGACTGGCCTGAGCAAGTGCAAGACCCCGTCTCTAAAAAATAGCCGGGCATTGTGGGAGGTGCCTGTAGTCCCAGCTACCTGGGAGGCTGAGACAAGAGAATCACTTGAGCCCAAGAATGTGAGGTTGCTGTGAGCTGTGATCAGCACTCTACTAAGGGTAACAAAGTGAGACTCTGTCTCAAAAAAAAAAAAAAAAAGTTAGCCATATCTATTTAGTATTTTTTTCTTAGATAAAGGAGATTTTTGAGATCTTTAAGTGGCTTTTTTTATTATTCAAGTATTTTCAAAATGCTTTGATGATCAGATATTTTACACTACTGTTTGTCTTACTTCCCTGGGGAAAAAAGAACCCAACATACTTTGTGAAGAGTATGGGTCTCCTCCTCACTTCTCCTTGAAGGGAGAGGGTACATAGCAGAAAAAACACTGAGAAACATAGCTCCACTCCAGGACCTTCCGACACTCGAAACCCAACTCTGCATGAACTCTTGAGCAAGATGCTTAAACTTTCTGACCCTCAGTTTCCTAATCCATGAAGTGGATGCAATAAATCTATGCCCCCAGGGTGGTTGTGGGGATTAAGCAAGATGATTCACGAGTATATGAAGCATCTACTAAGGGGACTGGAGCAGTAAGTGATGATCAATTATTAATTCTCTTTCTTTCTTCCCAGGTCTCTCTCTCTTGTTTCTTCCTGTAGCACAATGCAATCTCCCTTTCTATTTTTTACTTTTCTGTCTGCAGCATGTTTTCTAGCCCTCATAAAAATAGAACCACATAAAATGAAATTGCACAGTATTTTTATATCCTCCAAATAACTCGATTCAATTATAGACTGGTCAATTTTAGTTATTTGAGCATTACCAAAGCATCTGAAACTGGTAAATAAAGTTCTATATTCACATTCAGAAAATAAAGAGCTAAATCAATAATTTGGAAAATGGTAAGAGAGAGACACTTTCCTTAAGGCTTAAGACCTTATATGGAATGCCTTAGCCTATAGCTAATCCTTCTGGCGAAGATAATGCACAAGATGCCCTTTATATTTTAAATATGACACAGCAGCCACGAAGCTAGTGGAAGAATGAAGGCTCACATTTTCTGGGAAGAGGGATTTGGCAAGAGGTCCATTTGTGCTGTAATTTACCACACAGGGACCTAAGTTTTGTATAATGCAGTCTCCTACGTGATTTAGTGCAGGAGATTTGAAAATTCAGAAAGAGATGGAGAAGTTAGTGGGAAAGGGGTTATCAACTTATTATTGGAACAGACAGTGAAATAATTAGATAGCTGTGAAGCTCCCTAAACTGAAGGGAGATTTCAAGACAGGTACATGATCAACTATTAGAAATGCAAACACAGAGAAAAGCGGACAGTCCAGGTTCAAAGACTGGCAGCACCACTCTATTTTGTAATTTTGGTCAAGTTATTCTATCTCTATGGGCCCCAATTTCTACCAAGATTAGAAACTAATATTGTTTATATCATAGACATATTAAATAATACAATAAATGTGCTGAGAACAGCATTGAACACCTAGAAAGTGCTTAATTAAAGGGTAGGTTTGGTTATAAATTATTATTAGTTATGTAGTTTCTGGCATATTCACCTTCACTACATATTATTAAGGAAGGTACTTGGATAGCCATGGAAATCTTGGGGAACCTCTCCAAGAAAAGGTGTTAATACTGACATTTCTCAGAAAAGTCCGGATTAATTAACACAGCCCAGAATCTGATTCTCAGATTTGTAGCTCAGAAATCTGATTTTGTAAGCCCTGAGAAGGGATTCTTCCCCAAGGCAGGCTCATACTAACCAAATTTATTAGACCAATCCACAAACCAGATCATAGTCAATTTCCGATGAGAAATATAGCATTTGAAAGGACCAGAATGCTCTGGTTAGTGTGATCAGTGGATTTTCTCTCTGGGCTCACATATATATGGGAGGCCAAATCTTTAAATGAAGACTACATAATACAAAACTTAGAGGCAGAGCAATGAAATAGAAGTTTTAACTGTAAAGTGGGTTCAGTCTAACTAGCTCAAACAAGCAATCTCATTTTAGGGAATGCCTTTCTCATACTGTGTACTCTGAAACTTTATCTTCTTTGTTAACCCCCAAAGGAAAACATTTGTTGATGATTTGACTGCATTAAAAAAATTTAACTTCTGTATAACCAGAATTTTATAAATAAAGACAAATGACAAACTGGAAAAAATATCTATAACACACATGTCAATTAAAGAGTTAAAAACCAAACATAAAGAGCTTTTATGAACCAATAAGAAAAGGCCAACACTGTCAGAAAAATGGACAAAAGATATGAATAGGTAATTCACAGAAACGTAATATGAATGGTTTATAAATTGTGCAAGGAGGCACACCGCACGTATGATTAAATGCTTTATAAACTCTGTCAAGCTGATGAGTGAAAATGTTTTATTATTGTTATAATTCACCTCTTTATTAATGAAGGGTATATGCTTATGACTGTATAATTGTATATATGTGATACTACATATTATATTTGTATATGAGTAATAGCTATTAAAATGTATTATTTTATTAATTACTTCTATATTTTGTTGATTTTTCTATTAGTTCTCATATTGATTTAAGAACAGCTCTTTAGGCCGGGTACAGTGGCTCACATCTGTAATCCTAGCACTCTGGGAGCCTGTGGCGGGTGGATTGCTTGAGCTCAGGAGTTAGATACCAGCATGAGCAAGAGCGAGACCCCATCTCTACTAAAAGTAGTAAAAACTAGCCAGGCATGGTGGCACATGTCTGTAGTGACAGCTACTCAGGAGGCTGAGGCAAGAGGATTGCTTGAACCCACGAGTTTGAGGTTGCTGTGAGCTACAGTGATGCCACAGCACTCTACTCAGGGCGACGGAGTAGGACTTGGTCTCAGAAATATGTATAAATAAATAATTAAAAATAAATAAAGGGGCTCTTTAAATATTTAGATATTAACCCTTTATGCATGCTGAATAAAGTCACTCCAATCCCCTTCCGTGAGACAGGGTCATGAAGAAGCAGAAGAGAATTCCTGTTAACTGAACACCCAACGTGTATTGGATTCTTTCACATGAGTGATGTCATGTATCCTCACAATGATCTTAGGAAGCAGGTGCTGTGATTCCCATTTTATAGCTGAAGACCCGGTGGCTCAGAGAGACTAAATAACTTTCTCAAGGACACACAGCTAGTAAGTTGTATTTGAACGCTGACCCTAACACTGTGCTCTTTCCTCTTGGTCATGTAAGTACCTTCCCAGAAGGCTCCCAGTTCTCTGACCACCACCTAATCTCTGCCCTACTAAAATGTCTGGGAACCCAGCTGCAGTGTTAACCCCAGGTCATTCCTGAACAACATCAATGGGGCAGTGGCTGAATCAGAAGCAGTGGGTAGGCTAATGTTAGTCATACTGTCCTTGTCCAGCACCCACCTGTACGTTTGGGGTTGGTTGAGTCCTGAACATCTAAGTACCCACTGAGTTGCAATCCCTCATTTTTTGCTTCAGTTTCCCTCACTCCTGAGCCCAGGCCAAGCCAGTCTCCTACACTTAAAAAAAAGAAAAGAACTTGGCCCAGTGTGTTGGCTTTTACCTGTAATCCTAGTACTTTGTGGGCTGAGGGGAAAGGATCACTTGAGTCCAGGAATCTGAGATCAGCCTGAGCAACATAGGGATACATCATCTCTATGAAAAACAGAAGAAATTGGCTCTGGGTGCCATGGCTCAGGCCTGTAATCCTAGCACTCTGAGAGGCCATGGCAGGTGGATTGCTTGAGCTCAGGAGTTCAAGGCCAGCCTGAGCAAGAGAAAGACCTTGTCTCTAAAAAAACTAGCCAGGCATTATGGTGGATACTGGTAGTCCCAGCTATTTGAGAGGCTGAGGCAAGAGGATCGTTTGAGCCCAGGAGTTTGAGGTTGCTGTGAACTATAACACTACGGCACTCTACCGAGGGTGACAAAATGCGACTCTGTTTCAAAAAAACAAAAAAAGCAAATTGGCCAGGGTGGTGGCACATGCCTGTAGTTTCATGCACTTGGAAGGCTGAGGCCAATGAATCATTTGAGCCTAAGAGTTTGAGTTTACTGTGAGCTATGATGATGCACTCTACCCAGTTCGATAGAGTGAGACTTTGTCTAAAAAAAAAAACAAACCTTATTTTCTGCTAGGTGGGATCACATCCAGGAACGAAGCTTCTTCCTTTTGCCTTTTTCTAGCATCTGCAGCAGCTGTTGCCATGAGCTCACACACACCCCACATTCCAGTGCCAGGCAGGCCTTGCCCCAGCCCACCTCCATGCCCATCCGCAGACTTCTCCTTTCCATCTCATAAGTAGTTTTACCTCTAACTCTCATCTCTACTATGAAGACCCCTCAGACCCTCCTGTCCTGAGAACCCCTGGCCTTTTTTCAAAAAGATGGAGTTAGGGCCTTGTCCTCCATGCTCCACAGCCTCTGCCATAGCCTTGACCACGTTTTATAATAGTTTCTGTTTCTCCATCTGCTTCCTTCTCTGTATAAAGACTGGTTCCTGGCCAGCCATAGTGGCTCCTGCCTGTAAACCTAGCACTTTGGGAGGCCTTGCTGGGAAGATTGCTTGAGCTCAAGAAGAGCTCTTCTTGAAGATCAGCCTGAGTAAGAACAAGACCCCACTCTATAAAAAATAGAAAAATTAGCCATAGGGGTGTGTGCCTATAGTCCCAGCTACTTGGGAGGCTGAGGCAGGAGGATCCCTTGAGTCCAGGAGCTCAAGGTTACAGTGAGAAATGATGACATCACAACACCCTAGCCCATGCAACAGAGTGAGACACTGTCTCAAAAACAAAAACAAAAACAAAAACAAACATTGGTTCTTTTTTTTTGAGACAGAGCCTCAAGCCATCACTCTGGATAGAGTGCTGTGACATCACAGCTCACAGCAACCTCCGATTCCTGGGCTTAAGCAAGTCTCCTGCCTCCACCACCCAAGTAGCTGGGACTATAGGCGCCCGCCACAATGCCCGGCCATTTTTTGGTTGCAGCCGTCATTGTTGTTTGGCGGGCCGGGGCTGGATTCGAACCCGCCAGCTCAGGTGTACGTGGCTGGCGCCTTAGCCCGTTCAGCCACAGGCGCCGAGCCCAAACATTGGTTCTTATCTCACTATTGCTATATGACATACCTCTTGATTTGTGTCACCTGCCAGCTGGTCTCCCCATCACAAAACCTGGCTGCCTGGGATAGTCTTGAAGTCTGGACTTCAGTGAGAACCCTTCAACCTCTTCAACCTTTCTGATCTGGCAGAGTTCCCACAGCCCTCATCCTATTCCTGGGTTCCATCCAGGCTCAGGCCCTAACCCTCCTGGCTCACTCCATGGTCTTTATGGGCATGAGGCCAGGCCTGCTCATGACTGTGAGATTCAAAAACCTTGGTTCCAACTTCACTCCTTCCCATTCTGCCCCCTCCTACACCACTTCAGGCCTGTCAGAAGGCAAATAAGCTGAGTCACTCCTGGGCCAGGAGTCCTGCAGCATCACAAGAGAAATAGACAGAACAAGAGGAAATTAGCTTGTTCTGCAGAGAGGCACTTGCAGCAGCCAGGCAGCTGACAGCCCCTGGCTGTCAGGCAAAGGACCACCCGGGTCACAACTGTGTCCTCTCAGCTATTTGCACCCTTAGAAGAGAAGTGTTTCCAGGACCCGATTCTGTGGACACATTCACACCTGAGTAGTCTCCATCACAGGGGAGGGATGGTAGGACACTACCAGGCTGTCTCCTGGACTCTTACTTTTGTACATGTCCCAATGGTGAGCTGCTGGACCAGAGGATGGAGGACTAAGGATAGACTGTGTGTCCTAAGCTCCAGGGGAGGATGTTTGAGGGTTGTTTCTGAGTTAGTCTTTAGGTGCTCATTAACTTTCATCCTGGCCAGCTCCAAAGACATCATTTCTGCCCTACAGGGTTCATGGACTTGCAGGATGAGGCTGTTAAAGCTTTCTAGGTGGGGGTCTTATAGAGGAAGGAAAATAGAAATAGAAACAGAGATCTACGAACAAAGCCCCTTTGTGTAGGGTGTGGTTGAAAGGAGAGCGCATTGGCCAGAGGATTAGGAGACTAATTTCGTCTTTTAAATTGCATATTGAGAAATTCAAATAATTGAGGTACAGCAGCAGCAGGAGAGGAGGCTAGAGAGGTAAGCTACAAGAGGGGGGTTCGTTTCAAAGGCAAGATATCTACAGCAGAATGGTAAACATTCCCTGAATTGAGGAACACAGGAAAAGAACAGACTTGGGAACGAAGACGACACACTTAATTTTGTACAAATTGAGTCAGAAGTGCTGGATTGAAGTGGAATCCAGTTGCTCTGTGTTTTGGCCCAGCTTTAGCCTTTGTGGCCTGAGCCCACAGGCCCTGTGCAAGACTCTGTATGGGTAGCAGTCAACAGATCTAATCACATCCTCTCTGGGGGAGTTTGTATCTAACAGATAAACTTTAGCAGCAGAATGGTCTTGAATTTGAGAGAGTCTCAGAAAAGGTTTCAGGCAGAGGCAGTGAGGCAGAGTCATCAATCAGAAGATGCGATGGGGTTAGCAAGAGGGAAGAAAGCCATGATCTTGTGGGAGCCAGTGGTGGTAGGGGTTAGAGAAGCCAGTACAATCGCAAGAGAGAGGAGAGAAAGAGAGAATGAATCAGGGTGAAGGTGCAGGGAGCAGCAGGGCTCATCCTGCAGGGAATCAAATGATGCAGGAAAACAACAGACACTTTCTGTTCATCCACAACTGCCAGGCTCTAAGGAGAGGCCCAACTCCACTCTCCCCAGACAGAAGACAAGCCAGTAGAATGGGCCACCAGCCAGGATTCTACTTGAGCCACAGGGTAACTCTTCTAAGATCAGATCTTTTGGCTCTGCATGGAGGCCAAGGCAGGTGGATCACTTGAGCTCAGGAGTTCAAGACGAGACCAGCCTAAGGAAGAATGAGACCCCCTGGTCTCTTCTAAAAATAGAGAAACTAGCCAGGCACCTGTAGTCCCAGCTACTCAGCAGGCTGAGGCAAGAGGATCACTGGAGCCCAAGAGTTTGAGGTTGCTGTGAGCTTTGATACTATAGCACTCTATTCAGGGTAACAGAATGAGACTCTGAGAATGAGTCTCTCTTTGCTCAGAATGAGAAAAGATCAGATCCCTTTTTGAAATCCTCTCTCTCTTCCTCCCATGTGTCTGAGAAAGGAAGTGACCTGGGTGGGTCACTGCATTGCCAACCCATCAAGAAGAGCCTAAGGTGGGTGGGAAAGTCTGGCTCTGCTGTGAAACTTAAAATCTCTGTCCCGCTTGGTACATTCTTCTCTGGGCTTACCATTCTGCACCATTGGAGTGGGGATGGGGACGAGTTCCATGGTGGGGACTGTGGGGTGGGGATGGGGCGGGTATTTTACTTCTCAGGATTTCTGGTTTTAAACCAGAGACCATATCCAGTGACCCTAAAGAGGAAGGAACTTACTAGAACAATATCACATAGCTCACAGAACTGATAAGGAAAACTGGAAAACTAGCTTCAGAAAAGACTAAGCTCCTACAGGAGCCATCCAGTTAGGTCATTTCTGCCAGTGCTGCTGTCACTGGACACGTGCCTGTGATGCGCTGGGCCCTGGTTCCCTCTAAGTGTAATGGGTGTTCAGATGCTTGGTAGCCAAAAATGACAAACATCCTCATCTGAGATCAGTTAAGTCTCCCTCCAACCCAAGTCAAAGAGATCCACCACATTATTCAAACCAGCACAACCAGAGGCCAGAACCTCACAGAAAGAAAGAGTGTGCATTTGCTCGGCCTTGTTCTCTGCGCACATATTTCCTTCAAAGAGACATGGGGAGAAGTAGTGACTGTGGTGGGGCAGGTTTCAGGTCTCAGGAGGCCTGGGCATCCTCCGAATTCTATTATCCCCAACATGACTCAACTCATCACTGCTGGCAAACCCGGCCAAGAGAGCTCTGAGTTCAGAAGGGAAGGGTGAGTAGTTGTTAGGCAAGGAGTGGAGGTTAGAATGTTCTAGGATATGAAAAGGGTTGGTGCGTTTGAGAACCAGGAATTGATTCCAATATGGCAGGGAAGGTAAGCAGAGGAGATAGTGGAGTGACGTGGTGAGCAAAAGAGGAAAGTCTGTTAGGGAGTTGGGATTTTATCCTGAGGGCAGTGGGATGCCACTGGCATTCTTTACTCTAGGGACAGATACGGTAGTATATGTGCTCTAGGAAAGATAGCTGGCTTCTGTAAGAATATTAGTTCCGTGAGGATGAGGACTTTGCTTTGCTTAGACCACTGTGTCCCTCAACACCAAACGTACAGTAGGTTCTCAGTAAACAATGGTGAAATGAATGAACCAATGACCACTAAGTGGAAAATGTATCCAGAATAATCAGTTAGAAGGCGACTATGTAGGACAAATATTAAATAACAGGTGACCTGGAGCTCTGGGGATGGAGAGAAGTGGCCAGACTCGTGGAATATTTGGGAGGTAGAATAAATTAGATGCTGGCAGGGGTTTAATGATGCTAATAGTAGGGAGCTTGATATCAAGGATGAAAGCCTAGTTTCCAACAGACAATTGAATGTTGGAGGTACCATTATTTGAGAGATTGGAGGGGTAGATCAAGGTAGAGATTAATAAATCCACGTGCCAATGAATTAAGTTTTAGGTGTTTAGGGGACATCGAGGTGAAGAAGTCAGCCGTTGCCACTTTTTGGAGACAAGTTCATTACAAGACAGACTCCTGGAGAAGCCCATCTAAACCCGGAAAGACCATATTGGTGATTTAACCTCCCCTCTACAGATCAGGGCCAGGGTCCATGATAGTCTCTGCCCTTGATTCTGCTATTAAACATTTATGCCATAAGCATTATCGAGGACCCTTCCTGACATCCTCCCCTCCTGCTCCCATTCCTACACTCCCCATTTCATCACAACTGCAAGGAGGATGGCCAGCTCTGCTTTTATGGGGACTCAGCTTGATGGCTGCACCAAAACCACTTTCTCAGAATTACATAAGCTAGAACAGAATGCCAGAGCCTTGATTTAAGACAGCCCAAGCTGACAAAATGGAGTGCTCAATTCATGCTTGTCTTGCTTACATATATATAGTTAAAAAACCAAAACTAAAGGAAATTGCCTAACAAAAATGTGTATTTCACATTGTATTCTGACACCCTAGCTAAGGAAAAGAATCCTGTTATGTCACAGTGTTCTTGTCATTATGCCCCTCCTCCTTCTCTGGGCTCTCCTGTGAGGCCAGCCTGTCTTACAGTCATCAGCCACAGGGAAATTACAGCAGAGAAGCCAGGGGGGTGGGGAGGGACTTGTGTTCCTAAGTCACCAAATGGTAACTGCCCTGTTTATTCTTTCACAACCAACTCTGGGGATTTGGGGACATTGGCACTGGTTCTGCTGGCAGAACTGATGTTTGGGAGTTATTGCATCCTTCCCTAGAAATACAGGAGTCCGAGAAAGTGTCATGAACACAAACAGCAGAGGGAGGAGCAGGTTTGTTGATTATGTCAAGAGCATGGTCAAGGTACTGAGCTTTTCCTAGTAGAGCAGACTTTCCTATTGTGTTTTGTGTGATAATGTCTGATTTAATAAGGAATTTTAAAAGTGTATGCATTTTGAAACTTGACATATACGTATTATATTCTAATTATTTAAATGCTAACTTCATTTCATTCTAAAAATTAAATAATACTTGAACAAATGTAATTTAAACGAAGAAGCATATGCTGTCCAAAGTCTGTGCTCTCAGAGCCATTCCTGTTCTTCTCATGCTTTGCTTCGTGTCACAGTGAGATTGACCTCACAGGCTCCCGTCTGAGGGTCCTCTGACAGCTGCGATATACCTGGCTTAGGCATGGGAGGCACTGGCCAGAGATGAGCTGGCAGGAGAAAAGGAGAACCCAGGTGCTTCTCCTCCTGTCTTTGGCCTGGGTGGCATCTTCAGCAGTGTCTGTATCGTCTCCTTGATTCCCAGCTCTCATCAGACATGTTTGCCATGGTCTCAGCTTTTCCCAGTGACCCTAAACCCTGAGCTCCCGTTTAACACCACTCCTTTTTGCCTCTCTATCCTAGGGCTGGCAGTGGCTTCCTGCTGTTGCTAAGCTCTGAGCTGCTTCACCATCTTCTGTTTGGCTTATCAACTCTTCCATGACTTGTGTGACCATTCTCTGCATTAAATTCCCTCTCTCTCTCTCTTTTTTTTTTTTTTGTCAGTTTTTGGCCGGGGCTGGGTTTGAACCCGCCACCTCCTGCATATGGAGCCGGCACCCTACTCCTTTGAGCCACAGGCGCTGCCCAATTCCCTTTCTTTTAAATACAAGGAATGGTTCTGTTTTCCTGGCTGGATCCTGCCTGATAAACGCTGTGTTAATGGAGAGGAGTCTTCGATAGAACAGCTTTGTTTTTGTGATCTGAGGATGGCCACTTTCGGAAAGACGGTATTATGAATCAGAAGCTGAAGTCTGCCTAGGAGTGTGAGGATGTGGCAGGGGAATGCACTTCCTAGGCTGTGAAATTAACAGGTTCAGGAAAAGGATAGGGAGTGACAGAGTGAGGCCCATCCTGAGAACGTAGGTAGGACTCTCTGGTGGCCAGCAGCAGATAATAGACTCAGGCTAACAGAAACAAAAAGGGAATTACTGGAAGGTTGTAGGAAAAATCACAGAATTGTAAAGAAAGCAGAGTAGGTCAGCTTTGGGAAAGATCAGGAGAAAGGACAGCTCTGGGACCCAAGGAGCAGGAATTAGCAGTACTTCCAGGAAGCTTGGATGGAGTAGCTCTACTATAATCACTTTCATCCTTGGATCATTCAGCTCAAGATTCAAAATCCAAGGAGGGAAAAGATCCAATTGGCTAAGCATGCATTAAGGGCTCACTATTGCCCAAGGAAGAGCAGGAACCCAAGGCCATGTGCATGCAGGCTGTGAAATTGTCTTCCATAAGAAAGAGTAGGTAGGAAGCTCTGTTATGTGCAATCTGGGCCCACAGTAAGAATCAGGAGCAGGGTATGAAGAAGTAACACCCAAGCAAGTAGACGTATCTGCTTCTCCAGCCAAGAAACTTGCCAAGAACCAAAATGGAGACCAATCTTAGGATGCAGCGGCCATCGCTGAAGACACTGATTGGGGCCCAAATGATTCAAATGGACTTGCTTCCTCCTTTGTGCCAAAGACGGCCTCCAGGGAACTCGGGACCAGATAGGGTAACCTCAAAACTAGTCAATTCTGGGGGCAGATGAGATGTGGTGGGGGCAGATTCCCAGACAAGAGACCAAGAACAGGGCAGAGATAGGGCCTGCTTATTTTGTTCCCAAAATATGTTAGAGAATGGCATTTGTTTGTACCTAGAGCTCTTTAGCAAAGAGTTATTTAGCATGTGATGTCATTGTCCCAGGAAGCCATTCTCAGGAAGAAGCATCCAGGGGCCCTTGCCATAAATCATAAAATCTTTACTCTCTAAGTTGGAATTATTGGGTAAAAGCAATGAAAGCGTGAAACGGACTACAAAAGGTTTACTGGGATCAAGAAGGTGTCAGGGATACCAGCCAGGGGTGCCCGCCTTTTTCCTTCTCTGCCACACATTGGAAGAAGCAGCACTGTCTCAGGCTGCACATTAAATACACAAACACTGTGAATAATGAAAGGTGATGAGAAAAAAAGAAAAAGACCTGTGTATAGGGCGGCGCCTGTGGCTCGGTAAGTAGGGCACCAGCCCCATATACCGAGGGTGGCAGGTTCGAAACTGACCCCAGCCAAACTGCAACAAAAAATAGCCAGGCATTGTAGTGGGCGCCTGTAGTCCCAGCTACTCATGAGGCTGTGGCAAGAGAATTGCCTAAGCCCAAGAGCTGGAGGTTGCTGTGAGTTATGACGCCATGGCACTCTACTGAGGGTGACAAAGTGAGACTCTGTCTCCAAAAAAGAAAGATCTGTGTATAATTCTTGAGATATTCAATATCACAGATAAGCAAAAATAGTCCTCACGTAAGCTGCATGCAGCCCATAGGCCTCAGGTTAGACACCCCTGTAGGCCCCATGCGTGGGGTGTAGACTCGTTTCTATAGAGCTGTTGAGCTTGCCTCAGTTTACATGAGGGTTTAAAGGGCTTCCTGGGAGAAAACTTACCCCAAACAACAAGGGAAGGAGAACAATTCTACTTCAAAGAGGTGGTTTCCACCAGTTCGTGTCCAATAGACACACTTCTGAATCCTAAAGTGGGGGGTGGGGAAAGGGAAAACGGGAGGAGAGAGAGAAGGAGAATTAAAGAGTGTAGATACTGAACTTGAAATTCTGAAAAATGAAAACATGCTGTAAATGGAAACCCTGGAAGAGCTGCTACTCTAGACACCTTGTAAAGCCCTGTCCTCAAGCAATACAGCTGTGGGCCTCCGCCACACAACACCTTGCTACCCCAGTGCATCCCAGCATCTGTGGCAGGGTCTGGAATTAGAGAGCATAACTGAGTCGCCACACGGGAAGGTGGCTGGAGCCAAAGAATATACTTGTAAACCTTTCAGGATGATCTCGAGGCCTATAAATACATAGAAAACACCCTCGGGTCCCTGAATGATCTAATGGGAGGCTCTCGGCTGGAAGCAGATGTTTTGTGTTTAAAGCTAGGGGCACAAGCATTCCAGACAGAGGGAGTGGTAGGGCATGGAGACTGTATAGCCTGAAAACATCTTGCAGGATAGGACTGGTTGCCCTCACTTCAAAAGTGTCTAGCCATCTTTGACTTGGTAGTGAATGTGCAGCAGAAACACCTCGGCTGGGACTTGCATTCATGTTAAAGAAGACCGAGTAACTGGTTCAGGCTGGGAGCTGGCTGGCTTCTCTTCCCCCCTCCATGTGTTTGCCTTCCTCCCTTGCTGGGTCTCCGTCTCTCTGTCTTATTCTCTCCCTCTTCAATCTTTTCCCTCTGCAACTACAAAGCTTTTCACAAAAGCTGATGGCTTTTGCCTTCCAGGAGGGAAAAGTTCACACGCTGTAACAGAGTTTTGTTTTCATTTTTGTTTTTTTGTTTTAAAGCTGAACAGCAGGATCACAGAGCCTGCAGGTTTGCCACCTGCTCAGCAGGGCAAAGAGAGCAGAGGGAGAAAGATGAAAGCCAGCAGACCAGAAGAAAGGGAAGCTCATTTAAAAGGGGAGGAGACTTTGCTTAAGAGACTGGGGTGGGGGTGGAGGAGGGACTTCCTCAAGCTTGTGCTGTTTCCAGTGTCCAGATGGTGTCATTTGCCCTGCAAAACAAGGAACAGACAACATGATTTTGGTGCTCAGAAATAAACGTGTGGGTCGGTCATTGGGGAAATAACAGCCAACATATTCAAACAGAAGAGATTTCAACCACATTTGAAAACAACTGCCTTGCCTTCCTGGCCTCTAGTTCATTTAAATACTCTATTTACATTGTTTGCCAGCTATATTTGCACAGGTAGAACTTCTGCTTGCTTGATGGTTTACTTAGGGTACATATTATATTTACAGAGTATAGACGGACTGGGAAAACTGGTCATACCAGTTCAGAGCTAGAAAGAGTGGAAACTAACCTGGAATGTTCATGTGGGTTTCCCCACAGCGGTTGGCACACGGTTTAAGGCATAGAGTATTTCTGTAACTTGTCCATGGTTAAAGAGCTCATTCATGGTAAAGCTGGCATTTGAGCCCAGGCAATCCGGATCCAGATGCTGTAGTACTGATTGTTACGCACCTTAAAGATGTCTAGTTCAGCCGGGCGCACTCACCTTAAAGATGTCTAGTTCAGCCGGGCGCGGTGGCTAACGCCTGTAATCCCAGCACTGTGGGAAACTGAGGAGGGGGAATTGCTTGAGCTCAGGAGTTCGAGACTCGCCTGAGCAAGAGTGAGACCCCGACTCACGAAAAAAAATGAAAAAACCCAGCTGGGCGCTGAGGCAAGCACTTGTAATCCCAGTGGCTTCTGGAGGCAGGAGGCAGAGGCAGTGGGATGCCCACAGCCTTAGTCTGAGGTTGCAGTGAGCTACAAGGCCACTGCACTCTGCTCAGGGCAAAGGGTGGGACTCTGTCTCAACAACAACAACAACAACAACAACAAAAGACATCTTGTTCAAAATGACAGACTGAACAAGTACAATTGATTGGTAACCCTTTCCCCCAAAACTCTACTAAAACAATTGTGCCAGAATTCCTTTTTTTTTTTTGAGACAGAGTCTCACTATATCACCCTAAGTAGAGTGCTGTGTCTTGCCTCAGCCTCCCAAGTATCTGGGACTACAGGTGCCTGCCACCATGCCCAGCTACTTTTTGTTGCAGTTGTCATTGTTGCTTAGCTGGCCTGGGCCAGGTTTGAACCCGCCAGCCTCAGTGCATGTGGCTGGCACCATAACCAGCTACGGGCAATGAGCCCATGTCAGAATTCTTGAAAGGTTTAAATTTACAAACACAAAGAAGGAATGGGAGGAGACAGTATCTCCATTTAGCAAAGCAATTCCGGAAGCTGGAAAGCAAATGAATGAATGGCGGATTACTTAGCAGACCCAGAAAGCTGAATCCTAAATGGGCAGTGAGAAAAGCCAAGAAACAGCAACCGAATTTCATGACAGAAGTTCCCAAAGGCTTTGGGAATTGGTAGCACCGGTTGTGGTTAAAACGGGAAAATTAATCCAAAGTCTTAAGATGCAGACTTCCAGACCCTCTCCTCAACTCCAGCAGAAGATTGCATGCTTATTTTGTAGAGGTGGTAAAAAAGGGCTTCTGGATCAGAGGAGGATGGGTGACACCAGGTACAACTGAGGACTGCAGTGTTTCCTGATGATAATAGGGATGTCAGGTGTAAGTTTGCATAATGAATGTGACACTCTTACCTTTTTCTTTTCTTACAACTTCTAGAATGCTGGTAGGCAGGAGTATTCCCTCCAGGCAGTAGAGTGGGAGACCCCTCTCTCTGAGAAATCTGACCCAAAAGAAGGACTTCATAATGGATCCAGATAAATACTTTACAAGAAAGCCCATACACCTCATGGCCAGGTCAAGTGCAAAGAGCTTTTGATCAGCTTTTCAGTGCTTTGGTCTTGAGAACGACCAGGCAATCTAAACACCTACACCTAAACCTAACCCGAACATCATGATAGCCCCAAACCACTAACCATTCCCAAATATTTGAGAAAAGCTTTTCATGTGAAATTAGGGACCCACATGAACAGGGGCAATTTTGAGGAATTTGAGACCATGTGGGGAGAAGACAGCATTAGACACTGTACCAATGAAAAAAGGACAGGGTGTCCCGACAGGGGGATCAACCAGATTAAAAAACAGTCCTTGGACATGAAAACAGCTTCTTCTGGGTACTTAGAAGCTCTTGCTCCATGGTCCTCACTCTTTACGATTTTTGACATTTTTTTTATGAAAACTGCTTTTACTCTCTGGAAGCTTTCAGGACTGTCTTTTTGCCACCAATGATGTAATCCTTCTGAAAAGTGTAACTTGGGGTGGCGCTATTTCCAATGGATTTTTTTTTTTTTTTTTTTTTTTTGGTCACTCTTTGGAGTCTTTGAATCTGAAAACTCATGCCTTTCTTTTCTGGGGTATTTTCAATTATTTTCATTTCTTTCTCATTATATTTCAATGATTTCTTTGGGAATATCCTTTTGCCAATTGGTGCTCAAATTGTCTTATATTTCGTCCCTTGTTGTTTGTCCCTGTACCTTTCCGTCATTCAGAGAGATTTCCTCAATCCTACCTTATTTCGAGGAGAGGGAACCTGGGGAAGTATGCGTTGGGAGGTGTAGGGGTGCAAGCCCCCTAAGGAGACTGTGGGGCTTCCTCTGTAGCACGCATCCTCTTTAGGGTTTGAGTGGTGGGTGTGAAGAGGTGGTGAGTGTACATGTGGGGGGGGGATCCCTGTCCAGCTCTCTTGCTGCTGTAGTCCTGGCCCGTCCTCAGCTTTTCCTCAGCTTTCTTATCCTTCAATCCAATCCTCTTCCATTCAGCCTTTAAAGTGAGGTCTATGAATAGAAAATGGAGAAATTGGGGATATGCTGAACCTTAGCCCATTGATATACCCCACTAAGGCCACTCTTACAACTAACCACCCCCCCAAAACTAGATCCCATGAATGCCCAGCAAATGATCAAGACTCTGGTGTAGGCATTCACTCCTAAGAGACAGTACCTGGATTAAAGGCAAAGATCAACCTGATAGTCACCTACAGCCGTTGAAGGGATCACAACTTGTCAGGAACGTAGGCCAGTGGGATTTTTGTTAGGCCTCAGGTAATACACTGCTGCCTAGGCCTTGCTGTGTCCTGGGATGCCAGAGGACTTGTTTCCTTAGCAACAATAATCATGTGACAGGAACACACAGAGATCCGGAGATGTTGCTTAGCAACCATGCTGCACCTGCTGGGGCTCTGGGCCCGCAGCTTGGGCCAGGGAACTTGGCTTTGAACTTGGAAACTCCCATCAGGGCTGAAAAAACGAGGAAGACCTAATTTGGAGATACTGTTTTGTCCCTGGGCTTTTGCCAGGCTGATAGAGGTACCGATGGGGAAGCTGAGGCAGAGGGGCTAGGCTTTCTCATAATAAAGGGAAAAGGTGGCAAATGTGGGGAAAGCAGGGCTGGTGAGAAATGATAGACTACTGGGCTGATGTGGGTAGCAGTTCTCTGCATGGCTCACCCTAGAGAAAACCCTTACATCTCGGAGGATGGATCTCTAGAACCCTGAGGAGGGATGTGCCTGGCTCAAGACCCAACTCCACAGGGCTTCTCAGGGACCGGAACCAAGCCAATCTGGTCCATAGGAGTCAGTCCAAGGAAAATTCCCTCTGCAAAGAAGCAGAGCCCTTCACAAGGGGTGGACATTAGTGGTGGTAGGAGGTGCAATTAGAGCCAGCCTCGGGAAGCAGGTACTCAACCACAGGGCCACGAGGGAGCTGTCCATGGTTTTGTGTGGCCTCCTCCCCAGGTTTCTCTCTCTTTCTCTCTCTCTCCAACACTATGCCAAGGCCTGGTTGACTTGGAGGTAGGTTGTGGTACCAAAATGCCTGGATCTGAATTTAGCTTCCTTACCCAAGAGCAAAGGACTAAATTTTGTGTTTCAGTTTATCTGTCTGTACAATGGGAATGGGATCTCATGGATTTATTGTAAGGATAAAATGAGTTAACCCACGCTAAAGTGATTATCACATTTCTTGGTACATAAGTGGCCAATGAGACTGTCATCATCTTCACCTACATCCCAGCCCTCATCCCAGAAACTGGCCCAGGAGGCAGAGTTATACCTATGGCCAGGTATTCCTTGATCTTTTTTTTTTTTTCTGAGACAGAGTCTCAAGCTGTCACGCTTGGTAGAGTGCTGTGGCATCATAGCTCACAGCAACCTCAAACTCTTGGACTTAAGCGATTCTCTTGCCCTAGCCTCCCAAGTAGCTGGGGTTACAGGTGCCTGCCACAACGACCAGCTATTTTTTGTTGCAGTTGTCATTGTTGTTTGACAGGCCCAGGCTGGGTTCGAACCCACCAGCTTTGGTGTATGTGGCTGGCACTCTAGCCATTGAGCTACAGGCACCGAGCCTCCCTGATCTTTTTTGATGCCCTTGGAGCACATCAGAGTAAACAATGGTAAGAACTCTACACTCTCTGCAAATGCAGATGGAGCATTTCCCTGCCTATAAGGAGTTTGATGAAAGCTTTAGTATCTTTTCTTGACCATTTCACTTCATTTTGGTGAAGCAAATGCTCCTCCAATCCTTGGTGTCCCAAACACCCCAAGATCTTCACCTTGGTGCTACTCAGAAAATTGTACACATAGCAAATCACTTTAGAAGTCAGTGAGATCGTGGGTTCATGAGATGAGCAACCCCCCAAATTCTGCCATATCCAAATCACAGGATCTTATTATTATTATTATTATTTTTGAGACAGAGCCTCAAGCTGTCACCCTGGATAGAGTGCTGTGGCATCACAGCTCACAGCAACCTCCAATTCCTGGGCTCAAGCGAGTCTCTTGCCTCCCCCTCCCAAGTAGCTGGGACTACATGCACCCGCCACAACGCCCAGCCATTTTTTTTTTTTTTTTTTTTGGTTGCTGCCGTCATTGTTGTTTGGCAGGCCCGGGCTGGATTTGAACCTGCCAGCTCAGGTATACGTGGCTGGCGCCTTAGCCTGTTCAGCCACAGGCACCGAGCCAGGATCTTATTTTTTATTTTTAGTTATTTTTTTTTTTTTTTTGAGATAGACAATCAAGCTGTTGTCCTGGGTAGAGTGCTGAGGCGTCATAGCTCATAGCTACTTCCAAATCTTGGACTCAAGTGATCCTCTTGCTTCAGTTTTTCTATTTTTAGTAGAGACAAAGTCTCGCTGTTGCTCAGGCAGGTCTCAAACTCATGAGCTCAAGCGATCCAACCTTGGCCTCCCAGAGTGCTAGGATTATAAACATGAGCCACTGCGCCTGGCCCAAATCACAGGATCATTCCAAGGAAGTCAGAGACTGTCACTTCCGCATACTATAGATGAGGAAACTGAGGCTCAGAAGAGAGACGAAACTTGTTCAAGATCCTGTGGTTTGAACAATTTTCATCTCCCTTCTGAGCCTGAGTTTTCTCATTTATAGTAAGGGAAGTGATAGTCTCTGACCTCTTTGGTATGAAATATTTCTAGCTGTTGATATACACTACCAATGTTCGCATTCTTTTTTTTTGAGACAGAATCTCACTCTGCTGCCCCGGGTAGAGTGCTGTGGCATCATAGCTCATGGCAACCTCAAACTCTTGGGCTCAAGAGATCCTCCTGTAGGGCGGCACCTGTGGCTCAAAGGAGTAGGGCGCCAGCCCCATATGCCGGAGGTGGCGGGTTCAAACCCAGCCCCGGCCAAAAACTGCAAAAAAAAAAAAAAAAAAAAAAGAGGGATCCTCCTGCCTCATCCTCCTGAGTAGGTAGAACTATAGGCACCCACCACAACACCTGGCTAGTTTTTCCATTTTTAGTAGACACAGAATCTTGCTCTTGCTCAGGTTGGTCTTGAACTCCTGAGCTCAAGCAATCCTCCCATCTTGACCTCTCAAGTGCTAGGATTACAGATGTGAGCCACTGCACTCAGCCAATGTTCACATTCTTGGTAGCCAGAGATAGGACCAACATTTTTCTGTGGTCTAATACCTTTCTGAACTGGTTCCAAGTGAGAATGTGAGACTGAGGGGCTAATCGCTCCCATCTGGTCCCTCAAAGAGAGAAAGGAGGCAGTTAAAGAAGCTGGTGGTTGAAGGGTCCTGCTGTACTGTGAGATGGTACCAGCAGAGGCAATAGCAGCTTTGTCCTGTGTCCAGGATACTGACTCTACTGCTATCTGGTGCAGAAGATCCCGGCCAGCCTGCCTTTAGAGTTCTTGTCCCCGTCCTCCACTCTAGCCAGCCCGCGGTCCCTCAACACCCCCTCTCCCTCTAAGCCGTGGCAGAACCTGGCACCTGTTCTTCCTCCTTTCTCAACTGAGCTTGTTCCCCAGATGACCCTACAGCTGCATGTTTCTAAAATTAGCTGGATCCCGCAGTTTGACTCTGATAATTAATTACCCAAATGGAGAAAATTGAATAGTTAACTGGTTCACAGGAAGATAATTAGCTTTTCTCAGCCCCTGTTCCAGGGAAATAAAGAAGAGGATTGTTTCTCAATTGCCTTCATTAAAGGGAGTCCCTCTCACCCAGGGGGCCTTGCCCCAGGGGCTCATGGGGTCCTGTAGGGTTCCTTGGTGTTCCTGGTGCTTTATGTCCAAATAGAGAGACAGCTGGTACACTGGAGCCAGGGCAGGCTTCAGACTCTAATGGGCTTGGGCTCAAGCCCGGCCTCCACCATATTACCCATGTGACCTTGGGTGTGTGGTACAACCTCTTTGAGCCCCACTTTCCTTATCTGAGTATGGGAATAATGCTACGTAACTCACAGCAGAGGCGGGGGTGTCACAAGCATTGAACAATATGTGTATAATGTCAGTATAAAATGCTCAGTTCTCTGCTCACTGATAGATTTTTTTTCATTGATTAGGTTCTTCATAGAGTTCATGGTTTGCTGATGGACTGGGAGCCATTTCACCATCTCATCATTACTGCTGCCATCACAGCACCATGTTCCCATATCAAGTGAAACACACACAGAAACCAAGGGAACATTAAATCAAGATTAAATCAAGCATCCTGTGCTGATTGAAGCAGCATTTACACAGTGAGGGTAGAGTCTTCAGCCCGTTCAGCTTGTTCTTGTACTGACGCTGGCTCTGCCCTTTGGTCCTAGGCTCTCTGGGTCACCAGGTGGCCACCCTTCTCAAAGCAGCAAGCCCTCACCAAGCACAGAGACTCATCTCACCTACTTGGCTGTGGACCCTTCAAAATTGTATTTACTCCTCCTAAGCTCGGCCCCCTCTGATGTTTATTGTGCTCGATCACTTCGATTACTATATAGATGTATATGCAGAGATTGAGAGCCTGGGCCCTGAGTCAGACTGGCTGAGTTAGAATTGAATTTAGGTGTCTACTATGTTACTTACCTGTGCCTCAGTTTCCTCAATATAAAATGGGTTGGCACAGTAATACCTACTGTATAGAGTTATTATGGCTAAATACATCTCAAAGTGTTTAAAGTAGTGCTTAGGCCTGGTATGTGCTTACAGGTGTTATATCTATCTATCTATTATTATGATGATCCAATACTGGTGCTAGATTAGGGCAAGGAAAGGTCTACAGATACAGAGGAGAAAGGCAGAGTCAGAGGTCTTCAGCTGGCTGTGGACTCAGAGTGGAATTCTCTCAGAGGCAGTGGACTAGCTCCACTGGAAAGATCAATTTCTGGATAGCAATCTCACATTCTTTTAGGTACCTATGTCATACTGTCTTATTTCTGCTCAACCCCCCCAACGCTTCCTTCTCCAGTTTTACTCCAAGCTGGTAACTTTGCATCTTCTTTCACTGAGAAAATACGAGTGATTAGAAAATAACTTTAGGCTGGGCATGGTGGCTCCCACCTGTAATCCTAGCACTCTGGGAGGCCAAGGCAGGTGGAACGCCTGAGCTCAGGAGTTGGAAAGCAGCATGGGTGAGAGCAAGAAAGACCCTGTCTCAGGCGTTGTGGTGGGCGCCTGTAATCCCTGCTGCTCGGGAGGCTGAGCCCAAGAGTTTGAGGTTGCTGTGAGCTATGACACCATGGCACTCTACCAAGGGTGACAAAGTGAGACTCTGTCTCAAAAAAAAAAAAAGAAGGAAAGAAAGAAAATAACTGCAACAACTTCCCACTACCTCATTTACTCCCTATCAGGGCTCTGTCCATGTCATTTTTCTTTGTCATTGTTAACTATAGATGAGCTACCTGTGTTCTTTTCCAAAGCCAACCTTTTACCACTAGCTCCCATCCTTTCTTGCTTACTCAAGGACACTGCTCCAGCAATTTTCCCTTTTTCCTGAATCATCGATTTTTTTCTCTCTACTAGAACATTCCCATCAGCATAAAAATATGCTGCTATTTCTCCATTGTAAAAAAACAAAGCAAAATTCTTTATCTTACAACCCTTCCAGCAACTACCTCATTACTTTGCTTCCCTTTACAGAAAAACCTATAGAAAGAAGTTGTTGTTGCTATTTTTAAACAATTGCTGTCTCCAAATCTTCCTGCCTTCTTGTGTCCTGACCCCCCTCCAAGCTGACTTTCACACTCACCACTCTAGCAAGAGTGGATTCCCAAGACTATCAACTGCCTCCATAGTGCTAAATCCTAATGGTCATTTCTCAGTTTTCATCTTTCTTGACCATGTGGTAGAGAGGGGTTACCTGTTCACCAGATCTCTCTCTCATTCCTCCTGGGGACTAGCTGGACCATATTTCCTAGACTTATTAAGTGTGGCCATATGACTGGATTCTGGCCACAGAATGTGAGGGGAAGGGATGTATACAACTTCCAAGCCTGATTGACAAAGCCATCCTGGACTAGATCTCTACCCCAGCCCTCTCCACCTTCCTCTACTCTGCTCATGCCTTGGGAGGCTAGGCGCTAGGGATGTTATCAATGGGCCTTCTCATTTCTGGTTGAGTTGAGTCAATGGGAGATACCTGCAAGATTGGAAGGGAGAGGAGAGTGAGGTCGTGGTACTGTCCCCCTGGGTCGCCTCCTGTAGGCTTGCTTGGAGTTGGCCACTTTCCTCGAGTAAAGCTTCAATCGGGCATCTCAACCCACCCAGATCTTGCTGGCTCCTGATTCTACTAACCATTACTTTCTCTTGTCTCTTCAGACCCAGCGGTGGTAACAGCTCCTACTGCCAGCCATCACGTGGCTGTGGCATCATCCTTTGATGGTTTTCCTGCCCCTGCTCCCACCTTTGTAAGTCATCTCTTTATTAAACCTTTCTCAAATTACTCACCTTTTGTGTGCCCTCTGTTTCTTGCCAGACTCTAACCAGGGTACTTCCCGTGCACCGTCCCCATCCCCCACCCCCACTTAGGGGCTGGACAGTGACACCCAGATCAACCTTGGAAGGCACAGTTGAAAACAGCCTCTATCCACAGGAGACCCTGGTTGTCATCACAGCCCAGAGAGCTACTGCTCCCTCTTTTCATCCCTCCCCTTTGCTGCTCAATATATTTTACATGAGTGAGAAATAAGCTTACACGGTAGATTGCTTACATCATTGACATACGCGGGGCATGTCTCTCTTGCAGCAGCTAGTTCAACATGAGCGTTGCAAACTCTCCACAGCATTCTGTATAACTGATGATTCTCTGTTCCTAGAAATACTTTCTGTGCTCAGCATCTATGACCTTTCATTCTCCTAGTTTTCCTTTTGCATCAAGGACTCCCCTTTCTTATCTTCTTTGTCTATTCCTCCCACCCCCTTGTCTTAAATGTTGGATTTCCCCAGGCTGAGTCCTTGGATGTCTTATCTCCACTTACTTCCCGGTGACCTCATCCAGTCTCACGGCTTTAAACATTCTAAAATTTACCCAGGCTTCTCCCAAGAACTTTTGGCTTATATATCCAATGACTTGCTTGATAGACTCTTGTAGGTATCTAATAGTGTCTCAAACAGAACCCATTGAAATTAAATTCCAGACGTCTTCAGGAAGTGCATATCATATAGCTTTCCCCATGTCAGTGAATAGCAATTCCATGCTTCCAGTTGCTCAGGCTAAAAACCCTGGAGTCATCCTTGATCCCTCTTTTGTTCTCTCACTTACCATTGATTTTGTCAGCAAATTCCATCAGCTTTGCCCTCAAGATATATTTAGATCTGACAAGTCTCACCACCTCTATTATCAGTGAGATAATGAAGTAAAAGATAAAGTTCTGCGAGGGCTAGCAAGACTGTGCACGATCTGGTTCCATTACTGTCCTGACTTCATTCCCGGTTATTCTTCCCCTTACTCCATTCCAGCCATACTGGCCTCTTTGAGCTCTGTGAATATGCGGGCATACTCCACCCCAGGGTCTTTGCACTTGCTTTTCTCTCATCCTGGAGTACTCTTACCCTAGATAGCCATGCAACTCATTCCTTTGCCACGGTTAGGTCTTTGCTCAAATATGAACTCATCAGAGTAAACTTTCCTGACCCTCCTACTGCAAACCTGTTTCCCCTGTAACACTCTCTACCCCTTTATTCCTTTGTTTTTCTTTATAGCACTGATCACCATCTGACCTGGTGTGCAACATACTTACGTAAGGTCTGTCCCTCCTTTTTTTGAGAATGTTAGTGCCATAAGTGTAGGGATTTCCGTTTGTTGTGTTCCTTGCCATATCTCCAGCACCTAGAACAGTGTCCCAAAATTTGCTAAATGAATGTATATATTTCTCCTGAGTCTTATGATGATAAAAGGGTGCTGTCACCTTCCCAACCTTAAGTTACATGGTTATAAGGTTCATTCCATAAACTTGGCCTCATGAGGTGCTGGGATTTGAGGAGAAGGGGGAAATATATAGAAGGAAAACCATCCTACCATACCATAGTCACTATTATTGTTACCGAATCTCAGCCTTGAACTAGTCTGAACGTAAAGTCTGCCGAGAAGAAATCTCTTCCCCAAGCCCCATCCAAACCTGCCTGGTTCCTTCCTCAGACACAGATCTATAGACCCGACTTTTCAGAGAACTCATCCTCTTACCCTAGCAGAAGTAAGTGTATCAGCACCTGTAGGGAACATTCAGCAGAGGAATGGAATGAGCACAATGGCCAGCTTTTAGCACCATTTGAACTGGCTTCCAGGTGGAGGAAAACCACTTTTGAAGAAATCTGTACCCCTAAGCCTCAAAGGATGGCCACTGTATACTCATTTTGCTGTTTCCCTAGAGCATAAATGGAGCTTCTCCTTTGGAGCCCCAAGAGGGGATTATTCCTCAGATAGCGATTCTGCCAACCTAACGATGGATGTAGATGTGCCCGGGCACTCACCTGCTTCACATAGAAGCCGAGGAAGTGCTTTGCTTACTCCCAATGCTGTATTTTAAACTGAAGAATGGTATTATTATTCAGCTCGTAATCTAGAAAAGATGACTCTGAAACACAAAATGAAACCAAAACCAAACCAAACCAAACAGAGCTTACTCTGGAAGCCACTGAGAAGAATGAGGTGAGGAAGGACAAGTATCAATGGGAAGTTATTGCAGCAATCTACACGTGGGGAGAGGGTGGACAGGTGATCCAAGGCAATGGAGAGAAACAAGTGAATTCAAGAAATGGTACTCTATTTTTCAAAGAGGAATCTTTCTAAAAAGTGACCCTTATGATACAATTCTTTAATTTACAGCTCTTCCACCACTCTCCCTGACTTCCTAGGCAAAACACTGTTCTTAGCATGGCTCTTGCTTATTCCCCAGACCTCATTGACATCAGAAGCTCCAGCCATTCTGAAATGTTTTAGGGGTGCCAGAAGCACTAGGGGAGCTTGGGCCCCCAAATGTTGGCACAAAAAGTTCCCTTGGGCCAGGCATGTCTTATTCCCCAATTTTTGTCTTGTGGTTCCTGCCCCTATGACTAAAATAGTATCACTACGTTTATCAGTGACCTCCCTATTGCTAAATCTAAAAGATGTTTTTGAGGGCGGCGCCTGTGGCTCAAAGGAGTAGGGCACCTACCCCATATGCCGGAGGTGGCGGGTTCAAACCCAGCCCGGGCCAGAAGCTGCAAAAAAAACCACAACACAACAAAACAAAAAATAAAAGATGTTTTTGAATCTTTATCTCCTTTGATCTTAGCTGAACTCAATAATCAGCCACTTTCTCTTTCTGTTTAATTTTTATTTTCTTTGAGACAGAGGCTTACTCCGTCACCCTGAGTAGAGTGCTATGGCATCACAGCTCACAGCAACCTCAAACTCTTGTTGGGCTCAAGAGATCTCTTGCCTCAGCTGCCCACGAAGCTGGGACTACAGGAGACCACCATGACACCCCAGCTAGTTTTTCTATTTTTAGTAGAGACAGGGTCTCACACACTTGCTCGGGCTGGTCTCAAACTCCTGAGCTCAGGTGATCCATCTGCGTCGGCCTCCCAGAGTACTAGGATTATAGCTGTGAGCCACTGTGCACAGCCCTGTTCCATTTTTACGGTGTGTACTCAGCCCTGTTCTGAGTGCCAGAGATAGAGTGGTGGTAAATTAGAAATTATTCTTGCCCTTAAGGAGATGTGATGAGCTCCAACCAGGGATGGAAATAAAGAGCAGTAGCAATTAAGAGAGAAAAATAAAAAATAAGAAGCATAGTTTGTTATTACTCGTCATGGTCTTGAAGGTCCTAGAAAGTGTCAAAAAGAAAATGAAACAGCTAATATAAATATCGAACATAAAGAGCTAAACCTATTTCTTTTTTCCTAAAGTTAATGTTTAATAAGAAAAAGCCAGAGGTTCCAGTAAAAAAAAAAAAAAAAAAGTATGTGAATAAGATAATTTGATAAAATGTCTTTTTTTTTTTTTTGAGACAGAGCCTCACTATGTCACCTTTGGTAGAGTGCTGTGGCATCACAGCTCACAGCAACCTCAAACTCTTGGGCTTAAGCGATTCTCTTGCCTCAGCCTCCCAAGTAGCTGGGACTAGAGGCAGCTGCCACAATGCCCGGCAACTTTTTGGTTGTAGTTGTCATTGTTGTTAGGCAGGCCCGGGCTGGATTCGAACCCCCCAGCCTTGGTGTATGTGGCTGGCGCCCTAGCCACTGAGCTATAGGCACCAAGCCAAGGTGTCTTATTATAAGATAAATATACAAAAAAACCATAGCTTTTCTTTATCCTACCAATAAATACCTAAACATGAAATGGGAAAATACTCTATTTACAATGTACTGTTGGAGGAAAACAGGATGAAAAAAGTTTTCAAAAACTTTGAAAACAAAACAATGACAAAAAACTATATAAAACTTGTGTATGTATGCTGTGTTTATATAGGTCAGTCTGAACATAAATATATGTTATATATATTCTGAATATATATGCACACATATATTCATATATAAGCATGGTAGAAAATAGGAATAGGATTAGATTCACCTGTGAGTGAAGACAACCCAAAGTAACGGTGGTTTTATTTATTTATTTATTTTTTTATTGTAACTGTGGTTTTAAATAAGGTACAAAATTCATTTCACTGTAATGTTATGTAAGCTCCACATTAATTAATTAATTTTTTTTGACTTGGGTAAAGGTCTTTATTTTATTTTATTTTTTATTATCTTTATCATTAAATCATAGCTGTGTACAATAGTGCAATCAAGGGGTACAATGTGTTGGTTTCATATACAATCTTAACTATTTTCATCAAACTGATTAACGTAGCCTTCCTGGCAATTTCTCCGTTATTATATGAAGCCATTTGTATTCTGCATTTAGCAAGGTTCGCCTGTACCCTTCTAAGATGCACCATAGCTGTGGCCCCACCAGTTACCCTCCCTCCGCCCCAACCTCCTCTCTCCCCTCCCTACCCTTGCCCCTTTCCCTATAATCTTATGTTATAGTTGGGTTATACCATTCATACGACAGCTATAAATTAGCTTCATAGTAGGGCTGAGTACATTGGATACTTTTTTTTCTATGAAAGCACATGGATTGTAAGTATTCACACAGTTAAGACCTATGTGTAGGGGAAGTAAGTGTACACTGGCTGTATTCTTCACTGACAGCTGCTTTTACATTTCCCGGTATATTATGTGTTGTAATAAATCTTCTGCAACTGAAGATAAATATAAAAAGAGAGCGGAAACATGTCAGTGTGAAAGAAATTCTTCTTTTAAAAGCCATCTCAAAATTTTTTTTCTGTTTAGAAAATCAACTCAAAGAGCTTAGGTAGATAAATTCTATAATAAACACTCATCAGTTCTAAGGGGAGCTTGAAAAATTAGACATCAATAAAATACGGCTGCACATTTTTAAAGCAAATGTCAATCTGCTGCTATGATTCTCATTATCTTGTGTCACTGAAATTAAAAAGAGACTTTAAGAAGGGCCAATGTTTCACCATTGCCAATTCTATTTAGGCAACTTTTTGGCAACATAATATCAAAAATAAAAACTAAAAATCTACATTAATGCACTGAAAACAAACCATTTTTTAAAAGCAGAATGTTATTTGACTATTATAACTTGCTTATTTCAGCAATAAAAAGGTTGTACCAGAATCAAGTAAAACAAAAAAATTAGTAATTTTCTGGGTCCATATAAGTTCCTTGGCTCTTCCGTACTCCTGGAAGACAGACAGAAACAGTCTAAATAGCAGATCACAGTTTCTTCTCCAGAAGCTGTAACAAAGATGTGGCAACCATTATTTTACACTTTCTTCTGCGTCTGGTCTGAGCTATTAGAGTTTGTGACAAATGGATAATTCAGGAAAAAAGGTGGAAGACAAGAACTTCCCTTGAATTTTCAGCTCTGTAAGTTCCCTTCTGAGAAAATAATTTTTTTCTGCTATACTAGAAAGTTAAAACAATGGAATAAAGTAAATGTTGAATGACTTTATAAATTATCTAGGTTTTGGAAAGGAATTTCCTTCTTAGTTAAAATAATTTGATTATTTGAAATAAAAAAATAAAATTGCATTTTATTTTATCTATTTTATTTACTTTTTTTTTGAGAAAGAGTCTCACTTTGTCACCCTCAATAGGGTGCCATGGCATGACAGCTCACAGCAACCTCAAACTCCTGGGCTCAAGTGATTCTCTTGCCTCAGCCTCCCAAGTAGCTGGGCCTATAAGCGCCCGCCACAACACCTGGCTATTTTTAGAGATAGGAGTCTCACTCTGGCTCAGGCTGGTCTTGAATTAGTGAGCTCAGACAATCCACCCAGCTTGGCCTCCCAGAGCGCTGGGATTATAGGTATAGCCACTGCACCCAGCCCTAACTGCATTTTGTTAAGGAAAGCAACAATCCCCTCACTAGCATGTCACCAACACAGAACAGAGAACTTCTAAGAACGAATTAAACAATTTGATTGAAACAGCTTCATACTGTTTCCTCAAGTTTTCAACAATAAAAATAAAAGTTTATAAGAAATAAATTTTAATAAGAAATTTTAATCCTTATTTGTAATACTGAAAAAATCAAACTGCTACCTAGGAATAAACAAAGTTGGGATTTCATTAATTAAAGACACATTTTGAGGAGAAAATGCGTTATTTCAATATAACCCTGGACAGTTGTTAAAAACAAAATGTTGGCAAATGAAATGAAATTTACTTGACCTTATCAAAAGTTTACTCCTAGCCAAAGAAGAAAAGTACAAGGATGGGATTTAATGTTTGGCAACCCAAAGACACTAAGGGGAACTCAAAAGCAATATGTGGGTGTGTATATGACACGTGTGTGCATTATTCTGGCAATAATAAGGCTCAACATTTGGATGTTGCCTTTACAGGCCACTAACACACATGTGAATACTTCTCAGTGTGAGGTAGTAAGTGGATGCTTGTGGGATAGTAATTTCTTCCATCCAGATAAGCCAACAGATACTTGGAGAGACTGTGAGACTTACCCTAAATTATAGCTAGTAAGAGAACAGAAAATAGAATCCACATCACTTGACTTCTAATCCAATGCACATTATACTAACCTTTATTGCATCTTTACGCATTTATCAAAAAGGGTGGAGATAAGAAGAAGGGATGACTGAATGCCAAAATGGAGCTTGGGGAAGGGCCACACACAAAAATTAACTGTTCGGCAGGATAAACTGCACCGTGCACAATTCTCTTTCATTGAAATATGCAGGCAGATGCAGCCAAGGAGAACATGAACTGCATGTAAGAATCAGTGGGAAGCCACTGAGCTCTACGGTTTCACCTCAGCTGTATCTTTAAGGACTGCTTCTATAGGCATAACTTGGTTTATCAAACTCTCAGTAGGAGATAACAGAATAAGGGTCAAACAACAAGAAAACCAATTATAAGAAAACTATCTACCATTTGTCATAGATCTGCCACATAGTTTAGTCCAGCTGTTACTCAGTTGAGACGCAAGTATAAAAACATGACCATTCTGAAAGCCAGTGTCTACAGACTTTTGGCAATCAGCTCTGGGGTTCAATTCTGAGGTATGCCAGAGTTTTGTTTTCACTGCAGTTAATCTTTTCATTTGGTTATAATTTTTGAAAACATACATGTGGCCCTTTTGCTGAATGAAAGCTCAAGCTTAAATTTAGAGGCATACCTCCCTCCTTAACTTCTAGGACAATATAATCATGCATTTCTTTATCAAAAATTTATCAAGAAGGAGGAACTATGAGAACAAAAAAGACAAGCCCAAATGCATTATTTTAAGAACTATTATGATCCACTCATGCTACTGAAAGTTTTTTTGGTCATATCAAGTCATGAAGTTATTTCCTGGTGACTACGGTCCTGCTTCAGAATTTCCTTAGTACAGTGGTTCTCAACCTTCCTAATTGCCTCATTGTTACAAATGGAACAAAGGGGTCACGATCCACAGGTTGAGAACTGCTCCTTTAGTAGCTGTCTACTGACCCCATGTGGCAAAACTATAAAGGAAGTTACAGTGCTAAATAAAGCTCCTGCCAACTCAATTTTTAAAAAATTGAACATAAAGAGAAATTTTAAGAAAAATAAAAAATTAGAAAATTAGGGCAAAAGAATCTCAGGGTTCTTCACTTTAGTCTCCTGTAACACATACAATGAGAGAGAAAACATGTAATTAGGAAAAGGTCATGCCATCGACTTACAAGGATTTCAAATTCTAACTAACCCACACTCCCACTTCACATCACATATAGTATCTCCGTATTTTTACTGCCAAAGTACTTACAAAGTTTTCTGTTTTCTTTTTAAAGTATATTAGACATGACTCCATTAAAGAGATCTTTTAGGAATATTCTAAAAAAAAGATTTCATGTTGCTTCCTTTTCCCTTGTTATTCTTAAAGATGTTTGTTAGTATTTTGATAATGTTTTGATCTTTTATTAGAAATTTTTAAATTCTGACATTTTTTTCTATTCTTGCTATAAAGATGAGGCAATTATTTTAAAATTATATCCAGCATAACAAGATCAATATGATCTTAAATACAGTATAAGGCAGTTTCAAATTTTACATATAAAGTTACTAGAAGTGAAGAAATGTCTGTTTAAACAATGCAAATTAGCTTTGAGATTACAGATTTGTATTTTCTGTAATTCTACCAACATTCAGGATCAGGGTTTACTAAAGGGGATAAAATTACATGGAGAATTGGAAGGTAAGTTTTAAAAATACACCGAGAATTTAATTTTATTCTCAATCTTACTTATTCCACATTACATTACTGTTATAACAATACTCTGGAGTTTCAACTCTTCTTTTGAATATTTTCAGACATATTGAATTCTGAATTTTTAGACTTGCTCTTATTGGAAACTATCGGGGTAACTTCCATTAACAGATTGAAATGCAGAATATTGAGTTGCCATTACTACAGACTACTTCATTCCAATAACTTAAGGCCATTTCACACATCTTTCTAAGATCATATGAAGGAGAAGTCTAAACATGGAGATTTCTGCTGTAGTAGGACACAGCATTTAAAAACTTCTTTCAACAAACCAGAGATGGCAGAATTCACTTTGAAGCGGCAGCCCCACTGGCCTTTGAAGTCCCTTGTCAATTGCAGAATGGCTCTGGTGGGGTTTGTTTTGTAGCCAGCTGTCAACCATGAAGGCAGACATGACGTACTTCCAGCAGTCTCACTTCAGGGTCTGTCAAGTGACTGATTTCATAACCAGTCACCACAACAAAGGAGATTCAAACTCCTTGACATTAAAGCAGCAGTTCTCAACCTGTGGGTCGCGACCCCTTTGTAACAATGAAAATACATCCTCCATATCAGATATTTACATTACGATTCATAACAGTAGCAAAATTACAGTTATGAAGTAGCAACGAAAATAATTTTATAATAATAATTTTATGGTTGGGTTCACCACAACATGAGGAACTATATTAAAGGGTCATGGCATTAGGAGGCATTAGGAAAGTTGAGAACCACTGCATTAGAGCAAAAGTCTACAATAAAACTTACTAGGTTCCTCCTGACAAAGCTTGATTAAATACTGAACTGTTTACACAATGGTAAAGAGACAATCATTGTGAACTTAATTGTCACATCTCTTCAGATACCTGGCACATTAAAAATATTATTCTCTGTATGCTTAACAATAACGTATTTCATAATAACATCTTTTTTTTTTTTTTGTGGTTTTTGGCCGGGCCTGGGTTTGAACCCGCCACCTCCAGCATATGGGGCCGGTGCCCTACTCCTTGAGCCACAGGCGCCGCCCCAACATCTTACGTTTTTAAAATAAAATCCCTGAACGACAGTATCTACAATCTATATGCATTGGCCAAAACTGATGACTTCTGCAGAACCAGTAATTCCTTTATACGTACAATTTATGTTGCTAATTTAATGTTGTACTTTCTTATAAGACTGAATGATTCTATACAGTTCTAAGAAACATGTTTATATTGGTAATACTTTCAGACTATTTAGCCACTCATCTTAAGAATATCTATTATTACTATTACAAAAATCAGTTTGATGCTTGTAAGTGTAAATAAAGTAAAAAGAATCTAAGATATGTTAAGAAAATTCTATAAACTGTTGAATGTAGGACATTTTAGCACTATACAAAAGGAATCCATCTTAATAATATTATACACCTATTTTCAAGGCAGTGAAAGATGAGACAAAAATAAATGTTAAAAAAACTGATGTTAAATTCACCAATGATGATCTGAAGAATCAGTCCCACTAATAGGAAATAAAGTAGGATCAAAAAGATTTTCAAACTAATTTGAGAAGTTTATCTATGCTCTGTAGAATATTTTGAATCATTACATGTTTTTATAAACATGGCTATCTTCTATTTCAGAATTGAAAATTACCTGCTACATCTAGACTTACAGCTAGCTCCCACCAGCTTAAAAGATCAACAGTAGCAGGGCTAGAATTGTGTACAATCATCTTCTGAGACATAAGTCCTCTGTTTTTCCACTGAAAGACAGGTCAGGGGTATGAGTGATGTCGAAATTATATTTTTCCATTCTGGCTACAATGCTTTAAAAGCTAACACTAAAAAAAAAAGCTACTTTCAAATAAATAAAATCTATTCCAATTCCTTAAGCGTATAATTTTGAAATCTTGTGAGTTTTTCTGTTCAGATGACAAGGTGTTTGAATCAAATCTAGTAGAAAAGCATTTAAAACATAGAATAAAAAACATTCTAAACACAGTTTTAATAGCTACCACAAAAATTTATATAATTACCATCAAACCCTGAATTATTTATAAATACAGTGATGCTGCTGTTATCAGGGATGTGAAATTACAGGAGATCAGAATAAAATTTCATCATTCATTAATTAATTCACTC